>VDFB02085559.1:0-64843 GCA_007258455.2 Sequoia sempervirens
TGAAAGTTGTGTTAAGGGCCTTAAAAACAAAAGCGCCCCTTGCTCTAGGTTGCACTGGTGTTATTTTGACGAAAATCAAACTTCCATCCGAGTACCCTACTTTGACTGCTGATAACTGGAGCTTGGATGACCCGATTTAGGCAATATCTGTTTTAACGGACAGCTAGAAGGGCCCTCAAGAGAAGTCCCTGGAGGTATTGAGGCAAGAAAACTGCTTCTAAGACCTCAAAAACTCCAGTGCGTATTTTATTTATGTTTACCGCTACCAGACTTAGCCATTTTCTGGACATCCTCACTTTGTAGGATGACACCAAAGACCTCGCACGCACGAGCGACTGCCAAATGCTGAAGGCTGACGGCTATGCTCGTTGGAAAGATAAATTGATTACGCTCAATAGTCGTGAAGACTTCGAACGCGAACGGGCTCATCTGACAGGCCTAAAGGCTAGGCGCCCTTGAACTGTGGAAATACACTGAAAATCATTTGATGGTCCGCCCGTAAAAATTACGTGCTTGGTAGAATCTCCGCCACAACCACCAGGAACGTCGGATCGACAAGCTGAATGATGCGTTGCGGAGCCAGGCTAGAATACTACTGATGTTATGAAGATTCTGTCTGCAAATAATGCCATTTGGAGGGTCCTTTAAGCCAGCGCCCCTGGCCTGTACTTGCACTGGGCATAAACGGAGAAGCTCAGAAACGTGAAAACTCCATATTAAGCTGATCTTTGGACGACTGCCACCTAAACTCTGAGAGTCGAATGACTTCACTTGATATCTCGTCGGATAAGCGAACTAGTTGTGAACAAATTGACTGCATCCGGCATCGAAACTGTCGAGATTTACCCCTGCTTCAAGATGGGCGCCCTCAAGCTAGAGGCGCGCTTTTGCCTGGAAAAGACAAATTTCTCATCTCCTAAAATTTAGGGATTTTAACTTCTGTTGCTGACTGCCGGAGCTGTGAGTCTCGGAACGCCTCGCTGGATAGCTCAACGGATAGCCAGACTAATTCTGAAGAGATTGACTGGATGCTTGAGCATTTTAGACAAGATCTTGACCTCCAACAAGTTGGGCGCCCCTGAGCTATACTTGCGCTTTTGGGCTTTTCCTCTAAGAAATCTCCATGATTTGATCTTTAAAAACTCTGCTTCGATCATTGAAAATATCGTCTGCAATATGAAATGTCGTCATGAGATGCTCCTTCGTCGTGAAGATCTTCATTTTGAGCCTCTGCTTCAGGTTTTGTTCAATATAACTAACTTTGACTGACAAACTATTGACAACTACTCCATGCTTGACATTGCCCAAAACTGTGTTTTACATCAAATTAGCAAGATTTAGACTTTAAAATGCAAAATGCCTTGATGAAGCAAAAAATTTGGTTTGGGTACAACACATTCTACCATTAAAATGCATTGAATTCCCTTATGCGTTTACCCTTATTCATTTTCCCTTTAAATACAATGAAATTCCTCACATTTTCCCTTCAATGCAATGAAAGTTTATCAAGACATTTCTAATTCTCCATGAACTAATTACAATCATCAAACACAAGAATAAGAGAAAGCAGCATTTCAAACAAGAATTATAAAATAGATATCATGCCTGATACTTTAAGCTCTTTCTTCCAGCACTGCTCTTCTTGACACTCCTTTAGCAACTTCCAAAATTCCAAATGGAGATGCTGCTTTGCAAGTTTCTCAAGCTGTGATGATCTCTTCAAGTTTCTCTTCACTAAATGCACTCCTCTAAGAATTTACCTCAGTTTTAGAATCACTCTTCTCAAAGTTTAAAAGGGATTTAGCACAATCAACTGACAATGGCTAATAAAAGCTTCTAATTTTCACATACTCAGCAAAATGGTAAAATGCAGCAACAAAGAATAACATAGCATCTAAGATAATGAATAATGGAGCTCTCAAATTCGCAAGAAACAAATTGCTCAAGGTTATCCAACAATGAATGGTTGGGCAAGTATTTATAGGCCCGAAATTGCAACAATTTCCTTCTTTGTGGGCATGTAGAATGACAACAAGGCGCCCAAACTCAGTCAAATGTTTACATGGCAAGCATATAAACCCTATGTCATCTCAAAAAGGAAGGAATCAACCCTCTTGGAGCCAGCATTATCAGAATAATTCAACTTAAAGCTCAAAAATCGCCACCTACAAGAAAAACGTCCCTACTTGGTGCATGAAAACGAATGACTCATGTTGCTGCGATTTTGTCAAGTTTTAGCTTGCTACAGCACACAATAACTGGCTGGCGTTTCCTCTTCTCCAGCGCTGAAAGTGTCCTCCATTATTTTTTTTGCTGCGTTGAAGCTTTCTTCCATTCATAGGAAAAACTCTCAGCCATATTTTTGGTTTATTTTCAAATGTTTCCTCCAAAATATTTGATTCATATTATTTCCTTATGTTTAGAAACAAAAGGTTCGATACTTTATGAAGTCTTATATTTTCCTTAAGACTAGCAACTATCTTCTTCAATAGTTTGCTTAATTAACTTGCTCATGTTAAAAGATTTGAATCTTTTAACTTTATCACCTTTGAGTTTAATATTTATTCTTTTAAATATTTACAAATATTTTCACTTTGGAGTTTATAAATATTTTTACTTTTTAAATATTTAATCATAAATAATTACTCCAAGTAAGTTTTAAAATATTAAAATGTAATTCCCTTATTTACTTTATTATATAATATTATTATAGTCCTTTTAAATATATTAAACATATAAATATTTAAATACCAGAGTATTTTAAATATATATATTTTAATATAACTATAATAATATAATATATAATCTTCAATATATAATTACATATATAAAAATATATATTTAACAAATATATCAATATATCATGAGCCAGTCAGCAACCCAATATATATAAATAAATATATATATATATTTTTACGTAAAGTCACCAGGCAATAATAATATAATATTATTAATATCCACATAATCGTAAAACCACAAATAGATACATAGATAAACATCACTTATAAATGCACTTAGAAGTAAACACGACTCCTAACGCAAACACATAAGCCTATGGATGACTTATCTATTACCCACACAAACTAACTAAGCTTACTCAATCTAAGGAACGTGTGTGTATGCTCAAATGGTTCTCGTTATTGTTTACTCGACCAAGCTCCTCCCCAAGTGATATCTCTCCTCTCCCTGGAGGAATGATCCTCTTTCCTGCACATCATGACACAACAACGGAAGTCATATGCTCAAAACAAAGCAGTATAAATAAAACATCTCAAAAGTTAGAATAAACATTATTCCATAACTTACATGCAACATTTATTCAAGAATTACATCAATAGAAGTATCAGACAAATGAGAAAATCATTTAAATAGGACACATTCATTCAATAACAAGAACAACATGTTTTATTCATCTAAAAGATTCAATCATTACAGTGCATTTCCCTATGCAGTAGTAGCTATACAATCGGGGTGTAACAGAATCGCTGTGTTCTGAGGGGTTATTCTAGCTCGCCCTTAATGAATTCTCCCTCCATAAGGCTCAAATCAGATATGTTCAAAGTGCTAGGCGAATGAGGAGTTGACTCCTGTGGCTGCCAGTCATTTGTGACTTACCTGAGGCTTCACATATTCATTTTTGGTGCTGTGGCTGCATGAATTCCAGGTCTGAGTACAATCT
This sequence comes from Sequoia sempervirens, assembly GCA_007258455.2. Taxonomy (NCBI): domain Eukaryota; kingdom Viridiplantae; phylum Streptophyta; class Pinopsida; order Cupressales; family Cupressaceae; genus Sequoia; species Sequoia sempervirens. Next base: position 3,680 of record VDFB02085559.1, read on the forward strand.
GATTATGATTTTCAAGTAGCAATCAGGTCTGAAGTTAGGTATTAAGCTAGGGAATGGAACTAAGAATCTGCTGTTAAAATTAGGCGTTGCTGTTATGAAATTACAGACCTTGTATTACCCAGAAAATTACATGTCAAACAGCTGTTTCAGTCTTGCTATCATTTCTGTGTGGTGCACATAAAGTCAAAATGGTCTTTTGAGAAGGGTTTATCATTTTACTATTGTTACAGCTACTGGTTTATAGTCTTAATGCTTAATTGTAATATTGTTAGTGAATGCAAGAGAATCTGTTGGGTATCTGAGGGCATCATATTTGTAGATTGGTATCTTAATGTTGCTTATAACATATGTAAAGTTGTATGCCAAACCGGTCATATAAGGGACACTATGTTTCATCCATTCTATAGCTATTTTTGTTGTACTGTAGCTAATGAATGCAATCGAAAATTTCTGTAAGCCTGATATCTGTCAGTGAGAAGTGAATGGGCAGTTGTAATAACATATTTAAGTTTCAGTTGGCTTGAATCTGCAACAGTAAATGGTTGATGTCTCTTCATAGCAATATGACTATTGATTGCTCAGAATTTTACATGATGATATAGTTGTGTATCTCAGTTCTGAATCGGCACTTAGTCTACCAAACTCTAACCTTGTATGCTAAATATTGAGTGGAAGACCATAGTGAAACATCTGATAAACCTCATAAATTGAAAAATTCCATTCTTATCGGAAGGGAACTTTACAAGTTCTCAACATAGTCTAAGAGTTTCAAAATTCCTTTCAGCTAAAGACTATTTACTCCATTATTTTTTTCAGCTCAAGGCTATTTATTTCATAATTTCTTCTGTAAGTAATATGAAAAAATTGTGAATTCTTCAATCAGTTATTGCAGAAAATTATTTCAAGAGATTAATATGCATCCAATATTGGATTAGCATAACAACCCTAAAAATTACATATTGATAATATTTGTTTGCTTGCAACCCAAATTACAGTAATTATTTTTGTAACTCATTCTGGCTGCGCACCATAATTTTGTAGACTATTTTGCTCCTTCATAGTAGGATCTTGATGGCATTGTTGCAGAAAATAGTTATTGCTCAACTTTTGGCCTTATTTGAAGGCATGCCCTTTTCTAACCATCTCTTTCTATGGGCCTAGTTAATAGAGTGCATTTGATGTATTCTATGTAGAAATTTGTATTTGTAATGGGAAATGGTAACATTATCTCTGCTGTATTAATGGTTGGCTGCCAATTAATAGAGTTCTTAAAATTACAGTCTTTGTGGATTTCTTATGGGGCATCTCGGTATCTTTTTTATGAGATTGATGTTGATGTTTATATATGATGAGTTGTAGTAAACTGCAATTGTTTTCAGATGGCTTGTACTAATATGATGCATGGTTCATCCATGGATGGATTTTCTTGACAGGCTGGTACTGTATTAACATGTGAAGATGCAAAAAATGCTGAATTGGCTGGAGCTAAATTCCTCATGAGCCCTGCAGTAGTCAGTGTATGTTCTCCAAAGATTCTTGTTGCTTCTTTTGAAGAAATCCAAAATTAGTGTTATTGCACGAACATTTAAAATCACATTGTTAGTAAACAACCTGTGCACGTGTATATGATAGGGTACAAAGTATACAAATAATATTCACTCGGTAATAATACTAGTACTTTAACCTTGACGTGTATTTTAGTAAATTGTTATCATAAAATACACACATTTGCGAAATGGAATGAATGGTTTGGGAACCAGTATTGATAGAGCTTTGACAAGGCTCTAACAGTAGCAAATATCACCAATTTATCCCAATTAATCCTGATTAATAGCCACTTGTGCTCCTGCCAATTTTATCTTCTAAAAATCACAATTTTATGATTTAATCAGTCAACCCAAAATTTGACCTTTTTTTGGTGATTTGATCAAGAAAGAATTGCCATAATCACTTTTTTGTCCAAAAAAAGGGTTTTCAGATTTATTTTTATCCTGATTTCTGCGACACTTTTGCTATTTTTTCCTAAATCTAACCCTAACCTAATTTCTTCCCCACTTATGTAAGGACTGGAAAAACACATTTACTAATTATATCCTTTAGTTTCCAAAATAATTTAATAGAATAAAATAATTATAAAAAGGTGCGGAATAATTATAAAATAATAACATGCATCAATGAATCAAGGTATAACAAAACAAGGCCGTGCCTTCGCTAGATTTAGCCATGTGGGCTTACACAAGAATTATCATCTCAACAATACATGTAAATTCAAATACTGTAATGTAAACTAAGGAAATAGCAAGATCATAAATGCATCCACAAAAGAACCATAACACAAAGAATTTCATGAGTGGAAAACCCTCATAGAGATGAAAAACTATTCGTAAAAGTGTTTCACTGGCTTAATGAAATGCCTCACTAGCAGAGCCTTACTGGCTACAAAATCTCAATGGTTACAAGATGCCTCACTGGCAAGGATCATATTGTCTCATTGACATGACCATTCATTACATATTTCCGAATATCATGAATATCACACGTAACAAGGAGCATAAGGAAGTTCTTTTACAAGTTACATAAGTCTACAAGCAACACTTTCAAGTTTCACCAATGCATCATCCTTGCATATGAAATTAAGGTAATGCCAACACTATCATGAATCGCTCCCAAGTATTTGCAAATAAGACCATTCTACCTCCAATGACCTCTCAAATATCACACAAGTACACTGAAAGTCATAAGCCAATCACATAAAGCTTCATGTAAGTAATCCTAGCTCTGCTAGATTGCACACATGCCTATGCAATTATAACCGGAATGTTACTTCTAAACTCATTGATTCATAGAGGGTTCAACAATAAGAGAAATAAAACTAGAAAAGAGTTAAGATTCAAATTTCTTTTCAAACCTATAGTTTTTCTCTAAGGTTTACAGCAATAATAGGAGATAATAAAATAGACATTAACCGCCTTTCCACAGAATTGCAATCATTAACTATTTTAGGGAAAGAGTTAATAACAATGAGTTCAATGCTACTATTGGCATTGTAATGTCCCTACCTTGGGCAGCTCAGACTATAGCAAAGATTGGCCTACTATTAAGGGACCCGACTGAGGGCTAGGGAGTTTAGCTGGGAGCCTTATGAGTCCTTCAGTTTGGAGTTCAATTGGTGAATCAAGGGATAAAGTGAAAAATTAAAGTTTTCCTTATGGGAATAGTAAAAAGTGAATAGTAATTGAAAATCATAAGATGAATAGTGAAAAGTGCCCCCATCCTAGTAACTCAAGTTGTTTTAAAAAGGGGGCCAAGATCACAATGTAAAATTAGACCCTCAATGTTATTTTATGAATTTTTTAGGCCAAATAGTAACCCCAAAAAGGGTTGACCCCTCTTAGAGAAGATAAAAAGCCATTTTTGTCTATTTTGGATTCATTCTTATGACTTTAATTTGAGAGCAGCAGCAAACTTGAGGGTTTGAAGAGCTTGGAGCTTCCAAGAACGCAAACTTCTAAGAGAATTTGGAGATTTGGACGAAAACCCATTTCTCCTAGTGACAAGATTCAGCATTATCCAGTTTTAGTGTGGAGTTGGCAGCATTATTTGGGGTCATAATTGTAGATCAATCCATTTTGAGGACAGAAATTCGCATCAAATTGTAGATCAGTCCTTTTAGAGGACATTTCTACCATCTTTCAGCAGTTGCACAGGCAACCGCACCTTTGTTTGGCATTTGGGCTTCAAACCCTAAGTGCTAAGTGAAGTTTTTTGAAGTTTTGGAGTTGAGAAGTTTCATACAACAATGGCACAACTCTCACACCTGAAAACGAAGTGGGTAGCCATTTGTAGAGTTGGGAGAGTTCGAATTTGCTGTATCAAGGTTATATCAGACCTGAAATTTCAATTGCAACCTTGTAAAAAAGTCATTTCCTGGTTTTGGATGAATGGGTATGTAGCAATTGGCCCATATCTATGTAATTTCAGTCTTTTAATTAATAGAATCATTGCATGTTTGGTTATTTTTTCTTTATCAACATTGTACATGTCATGCATTTCGCATAAAACTCAAAAAAACACAAAACACAAACAAACAAAAACCTATAGATGTCCCTTCCTTGGGCAGCTCAGACTATAGCGGAGATTGGCCTACTATTAGGGTTCCCGTGGGTCAATAGAAAGATTAGGGGACCCAACCGAGGGATGGGGAGTTTAGCTGGGAGCCTTACGAGTCCTTCAGTTGGTGAATCAAGGGATAAAGTGAAAAATTAAAGTTTTCCTTATGGGAATAGTAAAAAGTGAATAGTAATTGAAAATCATAAGACGAATAGTGAAAAGTGCCCCCATCCCAGTTACTCAAGTTGTTTCTAAAAGGTGGTCATTTCTTTTGATGAGGAAAGACCCTTGAGGAGGATATTTTATTGCTTTTTATTAAAAAAAAGCTAATGGAGGTTATAAAGCAAAGTGTTGGGCTCTTTTTTGAGCATTCTATTCTTATTTTTGACAAAAGCAAATTGTAGGTTTGAGCTCTGAAAGAGGGTTTCAGCAGCATATAGGTCTTCTGAGGACGAAATCCCTTGGAGGATAGTGAATTGGATGAAAACCCAGTTCACAAAATAGGCAAATCCACCTAGGGTTTGCATTTGCACTTCATTGGCCTAATTTGGCAAGACTAAATAGCTGGAAAAGCAGGTTTATCAGCTGCTAGGGTTTTGTAACAACTTGGAAATGATTTGTATGATAAATTTCGAAGTTGGGCATTGATATCTTGAGGAGATATTGCAGATTTCACCTATAGGGTTTCATGACAGCATTATGGCATTGATTTTATTGTGAAATGTTGATGGATTACATGTTGATATAATTTTAATGTTGTTGGTTCATGTTTAATTCCACCATTTTGGCGATTTGGGTATATATCTTCGTGGGTGTTGAATATTATGTTTGGCACATCATTTGAGGCATTGTGGAATACATATCAGATGTGGGTTTTGCATATTAAGGGCAGATTGTGGCTTGTTGAGGCTTGTTGAAACCCTAAGTGCACTCCCAAAGGCTATTACCGCCTTCTAGGATTGGTGTACTACCCTTGAGGGAGGTTCGTGAGATTGTTTGGAGCTATTTCAGTTTGTATACTTCACATCAGCATTCTATATCAAACATCAGTCCTATAACAGCCACTTTTGTATTCCATTTCAGGTATCTTTCGTCGTCATATCAGCAATATCTTGTATACTTCATGAAGGATTGATCACAAGTATGTCATACATTGTTATTTGATCAATTGGTGATATATTTTATTGATTGTAATAGACTGATATAACCTATATCAGACCTGTTATATGATCAATAAAGGCATATTTGCAAGTGGGTTCCTTGATATATGAGTATGCAATCATTTATCTGTCATTTCTATGTTATTGTCTATGTTTTGGCATTGAAACATCTTTCAAACCAGCATTAGAACACTCAGAAATTTATATCAAACTTAAGGAACCAGAACTTAGACACTTTTCATGCCAAGTGTTTGACGAAATGTCAATCCATTCAAACTGAATTTTTGGGACAGAATAAGACAGGGATCTTTCAGGCATCAAGATGGAAGACTTTAAACAATTGATCAATGAAACTTACATGTCACTAAACGACTGTAAACCTACTGCCCTTCAAATTAGAAAGTATGACTAAGTATTTGGATAAAAACGTTTAGGCCTAAATATCCATTATTTATTGATGATTGCAGGAGCATGATGCTATGCTTAATTTGGCTGCAAATGGACCATATTGAGACTTGCCCTTCTTATAAATGATCATACCTAATCATCACTGGCTAGCATAATTTGACACATTTCAAAGGAAATGTTTTCCCATTATCCATTCTGCCATATCTACTGTCTATACATTAGTAAATTCAAAAAAAACACAAAAGATAAATGTTTTTTGACAATACATTGAAACATGACTGTTATAAGTTGTCTCACAGGAAGGAATTTTAACGTGAAACTCAAACATGTTGGAACTTCTAATGTCACATGGTCTCTATACAGATTTTATATGAAAGACAAAAGAGGTAGTAAGTAGATTTAGCACGACAGCCAACCATATTCTAACCTAAAATATTTGTGGTGGATAAGTAAACTTTGAAGTTTGAGACAATATTTTACAAAGAAAAATAAATAAAGGTATGCTGCAATTGGTGAATGCAGTGATGCAAAAATCTGACACTGACTTGATCAACAAGTGCAAGCCACACATTCTTGAAAAGAGAGGAAAACTGAAATGTCAAATTGCTTGGGTAATCTGTAAAAAAAAGCCATTTCTACAAAGGGTTTTACTAAATTCCATTCCCTGCTCCATCTACAGAAAATGGTAGGTTTTGGAAGATTCGAATGATGAAATTACTTTGGAGGGAGGAGAGTATTGTAAAAAGTGAAGATCATTGAGTTAAGCTTATGTGTCCCTCAATAAGTACATCACCCCTATGATCTAATTTTGTGCATAATCCTACCTAGGATGTATTAGCATTCAGTCAATCTTTCAAATTGTTCCAAGTTCACTATGAGCTCTATGGAGCCTACTTTGACCTAGGGTCCTCAAAATCCCAACATAGCTCAAGGATATTTACATATACCTTTTAAAAAAAAAACAATCTGGATTTTAGAGGAAAAGGAAAATGACACGTCTGACTTGCTTAAAAAAATGAGGGAAAAACTTTAATCTTGCAGAGCCTATATAGGTGAAGAATGTATTGAGAGGGTCAAAAAGGAAAAATGATGCCAACCAATTATAGATTTCTCTATCAGCATAGAACCAGATGGAGGATACAATGTGATGAAATTGTCTAGTTCATTCAAGCAAACTGATGGTTTAGTATCTTCAATGGCTAACTGAATCATAATAGCTTGGTTCATTTTGATTTTGGATACTGGAGGAGAAAGCCAGGAAGAGAAATGGTAGAAAGTTGAAATTTGGCAAAGACCAGGAAAAGCAGGATGCACACAGCTTTTGGAAGATTCTCAAGATGATCAAGTCACTAGAGAAACAGTAGAGGTTGATCTGTTACAACATTGTTTGGACTGTTTGTGCAACCTTGGTCAAGAAGCATATAGTTATTACAACATATGGCAGAATCAGGACAAATACGATGACAAGACTACAATGCTTCCATAGCAAGAAAAGATTGGTATAGAGTAGGGAAGTTGAAAGCAGATGTCCTCCAGACCAACTTAAAGCCAGGTATGAGGTTATCAAACAAGCCAAGTGACACTGTTGTTCAACAACAGCAGCAAAGGAAGATCTAGTGCAGACAGATTAAGAAGGATGTTCAGGATTGTATATGGTAATTTTGGCTTGGGTTTATATTCAAAAATTTGTTCACAGTAATGTTGACGTGGTTTTCACGACCGCACCAACACAGAATAAAGTTTCCCAACGGATACCCTATCCTCTATTGAACAAAGTTTCCTGCATGCTAAGATTGCGAGATAGATCATACATTTAACTCCCAAGGTTCCTTAAGTGCGAATAGTCTCAGTTGGCTTGATGTGATTTTGCTGGTATTTCAAGGGGACTTACACAATTGTTCGACAACTGACAGTAGACAGTAGACTAAGGGCTTTCATGCAATTTGGATGATTTGGCAGATAAACGCAAGTTTCCTAATTCTAACCAGAAATGAACTGAATTTAAAAGAGTGTAGGGCCTAAGAAGTTTATGTTCTATCTAAGGACGGGACATGGGATCAATCTTCGACAGACTTCGACCAGACTCTGCTCCGCCTCACGTTGGACAACTTACACAAAGTCGGTGCAATCTTCAAGGGAGTGACAAGAGGTTTTCAAATTATAATTCAACATGCAAGTACCATCAGAACGACGCATACAAACAAATGTACCACAATCGAAGTTAAGTTTGTAATATTTTCCAGTCGACCACACAAGGCAAACTTGCCGTCAGCAAGTTGCTAGTGGTATGGATTAAAAGAAGTTGCCTTGATTAACTCCACAAGTCCACAACTAACATCTATTTGCATGGAAATGAAAACTACTCTATATTAAGTTACTTCTTGATTCTGCTTGAATTGGAAGGACGAAGAAGCCTCGACAACTACTCATAACAAAGAAGAAATCACCATCAGTGAAAGTTCTTTTATTATGAAAGCATTCACGACAACTTCTTACAAAGTATTCAAAGGGAAGACTTTCCTTCCTTTTCAATCTAAACTATACTATCAAACTATTCTACTTCCTATTCTATCAATTTCTCTCTACTCCTTCTCTGCTATCCTAATTCTGATCTAATTCTAATGAGATTACAAATGAGGGGGACTCCCCCTTTTATAGATAGCCCAGTCCAACGGACGGCTCAGATTACAATCAACTGGATGGCCCAGATCGTGCCACCTCAGCCCTAAACAAGATTCACCCTAAAAACCGCCACAAAGAGGAGTGGGGCAATAAATGAGCAATTAATGGCCACCATCCTTCTAGAAGATTCTAGCTTTGAAATGCGTTCACACTGTTCTTGTTCCGACTGCAAACTGGATAAGTCTGGTCAACTTTGCCTCAATTTCTTGGACTAGCACAACAGGCACGTTCTCAATCTGACTTCAAGGTGACAACCTCCTTCTCTTGCTTGATGATGATTTTCCCTTGTTGATGTTGTTCTTCAACTTTGCTTGGGATTCATGATTTTTCAACATCTATAGGCTGGGGCATATAACATCTGCGCAACAAATTTCATCATCAAAGGGAGAATTTAAGAGATGCATTTTAAAATCATCATCTTCAAGGAATACAACACCATAGTTAAAGCTTCGAGCTTGCAGCATTTCAATCTCAGCACTCTCCCAAAAGAAAAAAACGATCATAGCTCCATTTCAGATTTTACTTCAGCAACTTCAGAAATTTATCTTCAGCAACTCGAACTTCTTCAACTTCAGAGATTCTTCAGCAATATTCTTTTTCAAATCGAAATTTCTTCAACAACCTTCGGCTTGCACTGCAACTCCAGACTTAGATTTTCAACTTCAGCTCCAACCACTTACTTTAAGTCGTACCTCTTCAGCAATCTTCAGCTTCAGCAATGTGGTCCTTCAAAATTTCGAACTTCTTCAACAGCTACAGCCTCAGCAACTCACTGCAATATCAAACTCAGAGCAAATCGATCTTCTCCAGTTGGTGAAGAGAAATGAATAAACACTCAGCTCTTATAGAAAAATCGAATTCTAGAAAGAGGCTAAGTTTGGCAAACTCATTTATTTCCCACTACTTCTCTTCAAGAATTCAAATTTCCCCCTCTTGCCAATTTCAACACTTGTCATCCGACGCCTGGAATCTTAATCTTCTAGAAGTTCAACTTTGACTAGCATACTTGGCATTTAATTCAATTTCGAAAAAATATTCACTTTAAATTCATCTCTTAACACATTTTATTCAGCAGCCGGAGCTCTGTCATTTAAATTTTAATTTCATTCACCTCTGACGCTCTGGAAAATTCATCCTGTGAAGAACTCAATCAAAATTGTCTAGGCAATTCATTTCGAATCCATCTTTCAAATTATTTTTCTTTTGAAAACACATTTCATTCAATTTGCCTTAGAAAATTCTAAATTTCCCCTTAGGAAAATTCACAACTCGAGCATCGATTAAAATCTTCATCCGAAAGGTGTTGGCGAAGTGCAAAAGACTTGGAAATCAACTTATCATCGAAGAATTTCAATACCCAGAAGAAAATTTTCTCCAGAACTTGTCGAATTCATGGGTATACAACGAATGGGTTCATTTAAAATTTTTGAATTTTGAACCTTAGAAAAAATATTATTCAATCAATTTAAATCCGTTCTTCTCATCCGTGAACATCTTGTGTTGCTCTAACTTGGAATTTTTGTTATTGTTCCTGCACTGCCAACATTCTCTGACTCCGTCACTGGAAAATTCATTCGTGCTCCAAGAAAAATTTCATCATCTCAAAGACTAGGCGTATTTTCTAAGGAAGAAAATACTTTGCCTTAGAAAAAATTTTAAATCATTTAGCATTTTGAAAATTTTGCCTTGGGAAAAAAAAATTTATTTCACTCATTTGCCTGTGGTGAGAAAATTTTATCAACTTTACTTGGAAAATTTTCCTTGAACGCCCAACATGTTTGACCTGTTTTATTTTTCATCACCTTCAACGCCTAACATATTATATTCATCACCCTTATCAACTTTGGGCGCATATCACACTTGAATGGGAAATATTCAACTTTCAACGCCCAGTGAACTTTATATCCCACGCCTTAGCAATTATCATCTCATTTATCAACTTTATTCCACCACCTTGGGCGCATTTGATACTTCATTAGGAATATCCAACCTGCCGAGCAATATTTTCTCTCATCAATTTTATTTCACCACCCTTCGACCACGCTTCACCCTCAAGACCTATCTTTTACATGGCGCATATTACATGCCATGGAGGAATAACCTTTACCACGCCTTCTTGTGACCCTTTGACTTCCTTCCTTTTGTCTTTACTTGCCTCACTTGGGTGCATATAGCATGTAGAGGAGAATAACTTTCTAACGCCCTCCCTTTTGACTTGTTGACTTCTCAAATATGGGCGCATTTTGCATGATGAGAAGGATGACTCTTGAGCTTCTTTATTTTCGTCTTCACATACCTCTTCTTGGGCGCATTTGGCGCTTGATGAAGAATGAAAGCTTGTTGACTCCTTGACTTTCTTGAGAGGTGGGCGCATTTTTCCATGTGAGGTGGATGAGAGTTATACTTAGAAAATTTTCTAGCATTTGGCTTGCATGTGAGGGCGCATTTCAGCATGTCAAGTGGATGAAAGCTTGTTGACTCTTCTTTGAACTTTTGACTTTCTCTTAAGATGGGCGCATATGGAGGGTGGTGGAGGATGAAGTGTCATGCCTTAGAATATTTCTCATCAAACTCTCAAGGTGGGCGCATTTTGCTATGTGTGAGGGATAAACCCAACACTTAGAAATTTTTCAAACACATCTACCTTGCATGAGGGCGCATTTAGACAGGGCAGGAGGATGAAAGTTTCAGACTTAGAAAATATTTTAGCATTCCCACCACCTTAGGAGGGCGCATTTAGCCATAGGTGATGGACGAACCTTTTCCTTTGAATATTTTTCCATCAACCTCTTTCAAAGTGGACGCATTTGGCCATAGGTGAAGGATGAAGTGTCAGACTTAGGCATTTTTCCTCGTCTTTGCCAGCTTCTCCATGCCTTACTATAAATAGTAAGTCTCTTGATTTTCACACCTCCGAGGCTCAGATCGTTTTGAAATTTTAAACACTGCATCTTCGCGACCTCATTAGCCCATTGATACTGCCATTTTGAGCTGACCTGCTAAAAATAGCATACTTCTGAAGGTAGTTTGCTATTTATAGTAACTGCTCGTTTCTGATATCTCCACAACTCCATTTGGCTCGAAATTTGGATGTTGTGGTCCTCACCATGTGACTTGCCTGCTGACATCAGCGCCTACTGCTGACCTGCTATTTTTAGCCTGTTTCTAAAACGACTTACTATAAATAGTAAGTGCTTTGTTTGTCTTCAAATTTTACCAGCAGATAGCCTGGAAGACGCTGATTGCGGTGGTATACACCAGTTTTCAAAAATTCTGACTTTTTACCCCTCTTTTCAGGCCTTGAAGCTGGAAACCCTAATTTCTCTTGCATGCATACCAGATGATCTCCGTTTGTTCTCGTTTCTGTTGCATTGCGATCAGCTAGTGATTCTAAGTACTGGGAAGCGGCTGCCGGAATGCATTTGCTAAAAATAGTAAGTTCCTAAATAAGTGATTATCTGTGTTTGCATGTCACATCATCGCGAAGCTCTCGAAAAACCCATAAGGAATATGCAGACATGCAAAGAAAAACCTGACATGCAAACCCTAAAAATAGCCTCCGAAGGCTGAACTCTAAAAGTTGTTATCTCACTTTGCATGTTATATCGTTGCGAAGGTCTCAGAAAACCCAGAAAGAATCTCTAGACATGCACTGAAAAACTCTACATATAAGCCCTGAAATCTGCTCTGGAAGCTGAACGGCTAAAAATAGTAAGTGGTCTGTTTTCACTCAAATTTTGCACGCGAGCAGCTTGATGTGTTCTGGATGCAGTGTGGCTGTCGAAATTTCAAGAATGCTGAAGGAACGCCCTGAATTGCACACTTACTAAAAATAGTAAGTTACTGGAATCTGATGAAATTTCAGTGGAGACCTGCTGGAAGCATAATGATAGCAATGCTAATCTCTGTTTTCAATTTACTCACCTCGTTTGACCACAAATTGGCAAGGAAGTTCAAAACCCTAATTTTCAGACTTGACCAAAATTCACATTTAAACTCAATGATGGGCACAATCCTCGAAAGGCAGACATCAGAAAGAGAGGGAAAGAGAGAGAGAAACAAAACCAAAGCCAAAAGACCAAAATGGAGCAAAAATTAGGGGGTCCCCATCTTGAATGGGGCAATGTGTGAAAAGGTCACAACAAGTAACCCCACGTATTTCATAATTTTTCAATAATATTATAAGTTACTTGCATTAAATTAGTCTTTCAGACTTGAAACCAGTTAGTGAAATTTGTCATGACTGATTTAATACAAGGAAATGAAAATGAGTTTACACCAATTGTTGTCATACCTCAAATCTAAGCTCCTTAAGTCTGGGGCAGAACCGACCAAGCTCCACAAGAACATCATCAAATACAAAAGGAAGAGCTATTCTTTTCAGATTTCTCAACAAGCGTGGAAGGCCACATAAAATCACTTCTTCAATCTGGTTCTCATGCGTAATGTCTGATATCTTCCATTGTTAAGAATTTGTAATCCATCCCCTCTTCCAGCCATTCTCCCGGAACACTGACCTTCTTCCCAATCAAACGGTTACAAGCAATTTATTTTAACTGCCTCCATTCTTGCTTCCCCAGAATGAGCATCTTTTATGAGAATGAGAGGTCTTTCTTGTTCCTAAGTTCTGAAATCTTCTTCCTCCTCTTTACAGGAACGCCTTTTCACAATATCACCCCCTGGTGTGTTTATTCCGCCTCCCTTAAAACATGTAATCATAACATATAGATAGGCTCCATTTCAAACGAACTCAAATTGTTTCCAAAACAATTGCCAGGAGGATTAAAAGATTTCTCAAAAGAAATGGTTTCCATATAATGATGCTATCTTTGTTTTTAGAATATCTTATAAATTTCAGCACTTTCCTTTCACTCATCCGACATGCAAATCCGTTTCTTCTATTTAAATAAGATAGCATTTACTTTTACACCATGCAAATTAACTGCATGCATTAACAAATGATTTTCTTTACTTATTTATTTACTTATTTATTTTATTTATTTAATTTACTTACAAAACTATTATTGAATATATATATAATATACTTTCAATATTATTGTATATCTATAATAAACTATACAATTTCCTATATCTATATTCAACATAATTTTAACAAGTTATATTACCTCACATACATTTATCTAAATAATAAATAAATATAATTTATTTTCCTTCACCTACAATTTTAATAAGAACCAATATGTAAATAATTAAATTTACTTTTATTCCAATTAGAACATGTTAATATCTAGTTAACAATTTAATTAATTAGTAACTATAAAGCAATTTATCGACATAATTTATTTATGCAAAGACAATTGCAACTATAATGCCAACCAGGTTCTTGTGCATGCAAATTCCTCAAGTCGCCTCCAGTCCTGTTACACACATGGGTCAAAGTTTGGTCAATGATCATTAAATAGTAATATTAAATTGGAAATTACTTACTGAAAATAGAGGTCATGACAGCTTATCACAACTTTTCTTGATTAATTGAAAAAATCTTTATCATTTAGTTTGTTGATTTATCCCCAAGAAGGATTTTTTTTTTGTTAGTTAAATTGAGGGAATCTATTGGGTCCATCAACAACAAAAAACTGAAAAAGGGCCATCTTACATTATAACACAGTCCCCCAACATGCAAAAAAAGGACCAGAGAGACATAACAAAACTAGCTGCTACCCACATCCTCAACTATTCTAACAAAACAAAACCTCAACAAGATCCTTCTTAGAAAAAGAAGCTAGAAGCAGGCAGATGCCTTCTCCTTTTTATGGGTAGAAGGATCTCCATAATTCATTGAGTTTTGTCATCCACTAAATCTCAAGCATCCATTCATCTTTCAACCTTTGTTCTCCTCCCACTGTGTTTAGTTGTGGAGACACAATTAGCTTTTCTCTTCTTGCTTTCTAATTGAACAATAGTGAGGATTCCTGTGAGCCGAAATTCTCCTTCCCTAACTCTTGCATGCCTCTAGAACCTTTCAAATCGGCATCCTTCATGTCCATACATTGGACACCCTTGCAAGACTCATCCCCGTAATTTATAGAATGATTTGGAAACAATGGGAATGGTTGGTCTTTGTAATGGGGACATAGTCACTTCAGCTTGATGCCCCTCACTTGAACAAGTAGTTTGAGGAGGGGAAGAGTTATAAAAAAAAACAAATTCCATGGTTTCTCTACACAAATTCTTCATTTGGAGAACACAATTTTTCGCTGCCAAATTTGAGGATGAAAAGGTCTTCAACCAAGATATGAATTTGAAGAAAAGTCAACCACCTAGTGCCCTAGTTGTTTGCTGCAGCAGCAACAAAAGGAGAATCCTTCAAAATCAAGTTATTGTGTCCATAAGTTGTGAGAAGAAACTATTTAATGGAGTGAGAAATGGGTTTTGAAAGCTCAATTAAAACGTAAACCCATGCATTTTGGTTTAAAGGGGGATTGGAATCCTTATCAATTTTAATCAAAGTACCAACTTGCTCAGCTGGCTGCTGACTAAGACCATGATCTTTAAAAGTAAAGGTAAATTATATAATCTTAGCCACATAGAAGCCTTTGAGATAGCCACAAAAGTTGGATGGGAAAAGGGGGTCCAAACATAAAAATAAATCAGTTTGTCCACAAAATCATGGACCATTATTGCAAATGAAATCCCAATCCATAGAGGATGCAAACTGCACTAGAAAGAAACCAAATTCCAATGGGGAGATGAATGGTTTAGTTAGCTTACTCTAGGTCAACTTTGTCCAAAGTGAAAACTCATCCAAAGAAAGCCTTCACCCCATCTATTTGCAAACTAGAGAGCATTGACCATCAACCTTATTGGCAACTTCCAATTACAAAGGCATAGTTTTGGCTATTGTTTAGAATAAATAGTTAGTATATTGCAAAATGAAATATCATATTTTGATTTCACTCTTCAAATTAGAGGTTGTAGACTGGGAGGTTGCAAATATTGTGACTTAAACCACCTTAGGGTTTCCATCCTCTGAAGAATTTGTCACCAAAGTTGCCTCCATGTTGTACCCAAACCAAATTTTTTGCTTCATTAAGGCATTTTGCTTAAAATAGTCTAAACCTTGCTAAAATAATGTCAAATACAGTTTTTGGGCAATATCAAGCATGGAGTTTTGTTAATGTTTTGTTAGTCAAAGGCAGTTCCATTGATTAGAACCTGAATGAGAGACTCAGAACAAAGCATTTCACGGTGGAGGAACATTTCACGGCGACACTTATACTTTTATATGGTCATTTCAATGGCTAAGATGAAGATTTCAATGGTCAATTTTTGAAGATTTCTCAAGGAAAAGCAGAATTGCGCCCCTGTAGTCCAGGGGCGCCCTTCTTTTTGAAGGCCTAGATTTTGTGGTAAATGCTCATGAATCCAGTCAAATTCTTCAGAATTAGTCTGCCTATCCGTCGAGCTATCCTGCGAGGCTATCCAAGACTCGTAACTCCAATAACTGGCGACAGAAGTAGAAGATTCCAAAGTTCCAGATTGCAGAAGCTTGTCTTTTTCCAGCTTTTGCGCCCCTGTAGCTCAAGGGCGCACCTCTTAAAGGGGGGTTAAATCTTGGTTTCCCTGATGGTTGATGTAGTCAATCTCTTCACGACTAGTCTGCCTGTCCGACGAGCTATCAAATGCAGTCATCCGAGTCCCAGAACTCCGGCAGTCAGCATCAGAAGATGAGCTTACGAGGACAGCTCACATCACAAAGCTTCCTCAAATGGTGAAATTGCGCTCCTGTAGCTCAGAGGCGCCCTTCAAAATGACCTCCAAGATGGCAGAGTTTGCTGACGAGGTCTTCCCGACATCAGTGCTACTCTAGCCTAGCTTCGCGATGCACCAAGTTGCCTGTTAATCCGACATTCTGAGAGATCGTGACAGAGATTCTTCCAGGCACGTAATTTCACGGGCGGACTGGCATAAAATGTTCATTGTATTCCTGTAGGCCAGAGGCACCTAGCCTTTAGGCCTGTCAGATGAAGTTGTTCGCATTCGAAGTCTTCACGAGATTTGAGCGTAATTTCTTTACCTATTCAACGAGCCCAGCCATCAACCTCCGGGATTTGGCAAACACTCATACATGCGAGGTCTTTGGTGAAATACTGAAAAACGAAGACAACTCAGAAAATGGCTAAGTCTGGTCGTCTATTCCATCTTGGGAAAGGCGCCTTTCTATTTAGGGTCTTAGAAGCAGTTTTCTTGCTTCATCGCCTCCTGAGACATCTCTCGTAAGTCCTTCGGGCTACGCGTAGAAACAGACGGTGCTTGAATCAGGTCATCCCAGCTCCAGATATCAGAGATCAAAGTAGGGCATCTGGTCGAGAGTTGCACTTTCGTCAAAATGGTGTTCGTGCCTTTTCAAGCCAGGGGCGCTTTTGCTTTTGAGGTCCTTAATGCAGCTTTCAGATGCCTTGCATACATTCATTGGATGCAGACTACCTCTAGTCACGCAATGAGCTTGGTTGCCTGTCAACAGGGTTCACCGTTCGTCGTCAGCAGCCGTTTGAAGCGTCAGATGGCAATTTGGAGAAATGGTTGAGTCCGGCTCCTGTAAATCAATTTAATCAAAGGCACCTAATTCTTTGAGGTGTTAAATGATGGATTTTTCAGAAATGATGGATTTTGCAGTGATGACTCCCAGCAGACATTTCTTCCTTGCTCTGCAGGCTTCGCGATGAATATACTTGTTCAGTCTCAGCATCATCCGGTCACTCGGAAATCAGTGTCGAAGATGGCCAGTTGTGACTTTGAAGTCAACTACAAAGTAGGAAGTTAATAAAAATTGCAATATCTTGAGCAAATGGTCAAATGAATACTTTTTGAAATCAGTGAAGTTTGTCAGTGAATCCTAAAGCTTCATTCGGTTTGTCAACTGAAGTTAAATAATATTTAATATTTATTTTTGCATTTTTAAGCATAAAATGGCGATTTTCTAAAGTTGGCGCCCTCTTTGTGCTATTGCATAATGAATATTTTATTATTATTTAAATTTCAAACTCCGAGTCAGTATTAGTGTAACTGAAGGGGGTCCAATCAGAAGCCTTCTATTTTGGTCAAGGTTTTAAATCTTGCAGTTCACAAAATGGTGCGAGTTTTCTTTATTTAAGTATGGCGCCATCTTTATTATTCATTCATTCAGCTTCAAAGAAATTCGTGGTTTCTCAAGACAAAGGCGAATTCTCAAGGAAAAGGAAAATTCTTCATCAGTTTTCAAGGGCGATTTCATCAAACACATTCGTTTTGCAGGTTAAAGTTCACATTCATCAGCAAGTTTGAAGAACAAGGGCGATTTTCACAGAAGAAAGAGCTTATAAAAAACGTCTTTTTCCTCCTTGATTCTCAAATTTCTTTCAAAATACAATTCCCATGTTCCTGAAATTGGCGAATTTGGCAAGTCTCAACATCTGGATCATTTTTGTATAGCTTCCTCGAATTAAAATCGTGCGTTTGATTTTTCAGGAATTTTTAACTTCAGAACATTTGTTCTTGAGTTTCTAATTTTCTCAACTGAAATCTCTTTGCATGGTCGAGTAGAAGTTAGATTTTCGCATTTCTGACGTTCTGGGTTGTCTTAGAATCTTTTTTTGGACAAAACCCATATCTCAGATTTTTCGCCGAAAATAACTCTTCAAAAGGCTTTTTTTCGCCTCAGCAGGGTAATTTTAGCTCTCCAGAAATCTTGTCAGAACATAGTCAAGTTCACAGTCAACAGGCGAGTTTTTCAGAATGCAGTACACTCAGCTCGAATACAGGACCAAAACAGTCCTTACTCACGACTTCATCGGGACAGTTGAGACGAATCTTCACAAGGTGCTGCCAGAAGCAGTTCTAGATCCAGTCAAGATCAGAGGTTCGATTATTCAGAACATTCAGCAGTCCGGGTTATTGGAGGCCGCTTCCATACCTATCTTCGTTCATTGTATTGAGTTCGTGATGTCTTGTATTAAACATTACAATTCTACTACTCGTGAGATAGTGTCAGTAGATGGTCGAGTTATTTGTAGTCTCAAGCCTTTGGACATTGAAAGAAGTTTTGGTATACCTGAACACCCAAACAGTCTAGTGATTTCTATGGAGCAGTGCGAGCAGGCATTCAATGTTGATGTGGACAAGTGCCAAAGTAAAATGGCAGAAAGATGGTTAAAACAAGCGAAGAACAGATTGCCAAACAATGTGGGTCGTGGTGAGTACAAGGATGAGTATGCGATTCTAATTACACTCTTGAATCGTGTCTCAGGTCAATCACATGCAAATGTTTTCCAGCCTTGGATGTATTACATCATTGGTCGCATCATATTTGGGCTGGAGCATTATGACTGGGCATCCTTCATCAGTGACATTATCCACAAGCAGATCACCGGTTTGTTAGTTGCTCATGAGTTTCACATGTGTTCTTATCTCGTGTACTTGATTGCTTATCAGGGTCAGTTCCAAGGACTAAACACCATGGGCATTCTCAGTGTTCAGAAAGTCTATCACTATTATGATCAGCTTGAGTTCACTAAGGCTGAACGTCATTTCAAGCGTGTTCACGAGGCTTTCCTGACTTACACAGTGAGAAATTTGGACCGGGAGTTGCACATTCGTATCTCGGCAATTGCTAGAGAAGCGATGGAAGGTTGGGCAGATTGGTTTATTCAATTCCTGACATACACCTACATCCGAGTATATGGATTTATAGGAAATCCAGCTATGCTTCCACGTTATCCTTCGGATAAGATAGTTTTTATGGGGTTCCTGAGGCAGTTGCATGATGTTCATCGTCTTTTACGCCGCAAGCATAGACCATCCGCCACCTTTCCTTTTCAGTTTGGAATGTATTGGTGCAAGTCGGCAGTTGATGCCAAAGTTGCAAGACAGGAGCTCGAGAAATATCATCTTAAGTATCTTGTTGAGGCACGTGCCTATGATCTTTCAGGTCATTACACAACTCGCCTTGCTGGACACGCATTTCATGAACCTTCTATGGAGGATTATTGGGAAAATTGCGCAAATGACTTCGAGGTTCGCAGACGTAGTTATGGCCGTTTCTCTCTCTCATAGATTTTTGTTTTCTTGTCAGAAGATGTAGGAGGTTTATCAAATGATGAGGGAGAAGTCCTTCCTCAGTTTTTAAGAGAGCAGGTTGACACACAGCCGCTGCCAACAGTTGATTGGTACGCCAAGGAGTACACAACAGTAAAAGAGAGGTCAAGTAGATTTATTCAAAATAGTATACTTTACCTCGACAGCAAGAAGACCAGGAGGGTAAGTGTTCCTAGAGCGGAGCTGCCAGTAGTGAATCTTTCATTACCTTCCTCCTCAAAACCAAAACAAAAGAAGAGGAGTAACCCTCCTAAGAAAGGTCAAGCGCCCAATAATTCAAAATGCAAGGCGCTTGCCACTGATACACACACGTAGCCTGACAAACAGCCTATCACAGAGCCAGTTCAGAGGCCAGTTCAGAGTCTGCCAGTACCTGAGGTTCAGCCTCAAGTTCCTACACCAGTTCCGGAGCAGTCACCAGTCCCAATTCACATTGAATTGGATTTAGACTCCCCATCTCGCAGTAGTTTTTCTCCATATTCATTCTCGTCACAGCCTCCTGTCGTCAGTACAGACCCTTCCAGTAGCATTAGCCGAGATCAGTCTTGGATTGAGGCGCAGCTAGGAAGGAAGAGGAGGCAGCTATCCTCTGTCCTTAATCATTCAGATTTTGATTAGGTTTACCAGGATGCGCCAGACAAGAGGATCAAGAACATGGTCCACGTGGAGAGGAATACTGACATGGAGATCGTCGTCGAGACTGCTATACCTCCACAGGGAAAGAGCTTGGACAAGTTGGAATCTCAGGACTTTGAGGTTATCACAGTCAACCTTGGTCGTAGCACACGCCAAACTTAGGTTGATCTCCTACAAGTTGCTACGGATAGTGCCAGGGATAGAATGCTGAAGGACGGAGAAGATAAGGCAGCCCTCAAGGCTGAAATCAGACAGCTTCGTCAGTACATTTCTAGCCTTGTACACAGGTCAGATGTCATTGCCACACTCCCGCTGATGCTTGAGCCTCCAGCAAAACAAGGTCAACTTAATCATTTGGTTGAATATGGAAAGCGTTTGGATGAGTGGGAGGAGGAGTTCATTTCTAGAGGTCGTGCTATGCTTACAGAGTTATATCAGTTGCAGTACAATGCACGAGAGCTCCGTCTTCGTCTTCAGGATGAGCAGCAAGACATGGCAATTAATAGACCCTGAGATGAGATTATGATTGCTCACTTGAGTATGGCATATGAATCAGTCACAGATGCAGAGGATAAAGAGGCTATCTACTCTTGGAGAACACAGTTGGTTTTCAAGGCAAAGATAGAGGAGACTATGGCATCAGAGTTGGCTGAGAGTAGAGAGCACGTCACTAGTGCACTCCGGTTTGTGAGGACTTTAGTATCTCGCTTACTGTGCCGATATCAGATTGACAATGGTGCCTACGTGGAGCTTACTGATGTTCAGTCAGAGCTACAGGAACTTATTCATACTATGTTCAGTGGGGAGACCGTTGGCTATAAGATTAATCAACTTACAGTCATGTCAGCGTTGTTCGATGAAGCAACAAGGAACAGAGGTGAACTTCAGTCTCAGATCACAGCTGGTGAGGACATGCTGCACAGGCATAACATTCTTCGACAAAGTATTAGAGCTCCAGACAGTGATGCATTTAACAATCTCATTGAGGGATTGGTTGCTCGAGATCACAATCAGTAGACTTCAGTTCCTACCTCTCAGAATAGACATTATACACAGGAGTTAAACTTGGCATTACCTTCTCAAGTTAACTTTCCTGTCTCATCTCATGCATATCTATTCTGAGATCAGCTTTATTTACTTGGAGTTTTATTTAGGGTTTCCGTTAACTGATGGTAGTGTTCCAGTTAACATGCTTTCAATAAGGACGTGCATGCTTGCACAATTTTCCATTTTTAGATTAGATGTTTCGGTTAACTGATGGTAGTTCTCCAGTTAACTGTATAGTTTGCTTTATTAGGGCTTAGCAATAAATCTTGCATCCATTGCAAGACTATAGTTGACTCAAGGTGATTTTAGGGTTCCCTACACCTTTTGATGTCTATAAATAAGAGTTTTTGCTCATTTGTACATAACTTTTGCATGAGAGAGAAATATATGTTGTGCCTACCTTGCCTGTAATATTGCTCATTCTGTATCTGTTCATGAGTATTTACTATTGTGATGAATTGTTATGCCACTTGGGTTTCATGCAATTATGATGGTGAATTCTTGCTTTAGTTAGATATAGTGGCTAGTTGATCATAGATTGTATGCGTGTCTCGCCAATATAATTTATTATCCTAGTTGGCTATCCTTTATGTTATGTGTTCAATAAACTCGTTCAGATTGAGCTGATAGATGTGCCACCTTGCCTTCAAGTTGAGAATTTGTTCTTGGTTATCGTATGATGTGTGTGAATAATAAACTTATTCAGATTGAGCTGATAGTTGTGCCTCCTTGCCTTCAAGTTGAGAATCTGTACTTAGTTTATCGTATATTGTTGTTTCCAATAAGCCTATTCAGACAAGCAGATAGTTGTGCCACCTTGCCTTCACGTTGTGAGTCCGTACCTGGCTTATCGTTAGATAAACATTCCTGCTCCATTTCCTCATGCTCTGTTTTCTTGAGGAAATTGGATAGATTTAAAGTAGTTAGCTTAGTTGTAGTTAATGATCTGCGAAACCAGAAAATCCTTGGCTGCAACGTTCTTGGTTTTCTTAACCTTGTGCCTCTTCCAGCTGAGAACAAAAAGATAGGACTTAGATTACTTTTATTTTCCACGCATTCCAGCACTACGAGGGAGCTTCGCCTCCTAATTTGAAGAGCACTCATTACGCAATGTACATAGCTATCCGTACAAACCTGCACTCTAGAGGTGTTAGATTTTATGCCAACAGAAATACAATGAAATTTATATGCCTGTCCGACGAACTATCAAATGCAATCATCCGAGTCCCAGAGCTCCAACAGTCAGCATCAGAAGATGAGCTTATGGAGAGACTTCACATCACAGAGCTTCCTCACATGGTGTAATTGCGCCCCTGTAGCTCAGGGGCGCCCTTCAAAATGACCTTTAAGATGGCAGGGTTTGCTGACAAGGTCTTCCTGACATCAGTGCTACTCTAGTCCAGCTTCGCGATGCACCAAGTTGCCTGTTAATCCGACATTCTGAGAGATCGTGGCAGAGATTCTACTAGGCATGTAATTTCACGAGCGGATTGGCATATAAATTTCATTGTATTTCTGTAGGCCAGGGGCGCCTAGCCTTTAGGCCTGTCAGATGAAGTTGTTCACGTTTGAAGTCTTCACGAGACTTGAGCGTAATTACTCTATCTTTCCAACGTACCCAGCTGTCAACCTTCGGGATTTGGCAAACGCTCGTACGTGCGAGGTCTTTGGCGAAATGCTGAAAAATGAAGACATCCGGGAAATGGCCAAGTATGGAGCGTATATTTTAAATAAAAAACGCACTTGTGTTTTTGAGGTCTTAGAAGCAGTTTTCTTGCTTCGTCACCTCCAGAGACGTCTCTCGTAGGTCCTTCTGGCTACGCGTAGAAACAAACGGTGCTTGAATCAGGTCATCCCAACTCCAGATATCAGAGGTCAAAGTAGGGCATCTGGTTGAGAGTTGCACTTTCGTCAAAATGGTGTTCGTGCCTTTTCAAGCCAAGGGTGCTTTTACTTTAGAGGTCCTTAATGCAACTTTAAGATACCTTGCGTATATTCGTTGGATGCGGAATACTTCTAGTCACGCAGTGAGCTTGGTTGCCTGTCAGCAAGATTCACCATTCGTTGTCAACAGCCGTTTGAAGCGTCAGATGGCAGTTTGGAGAAATGGTTAAGTCTGCTACCTAAAAATCAATTTAATCAAGGGCGACTAATTCTTTGAGGTGTTAAATGATGGATTTTGCAGTAATGACTCCCAGCAGAAATTTCTTCCTTGCTCTGCAAGCTTCGCGATGAATACACTTGTTCAATCTCAGCATCATTTGGTCACCCAGGAATCAGTGTTGAAAATGGCCAGTTGTAACTTTGTAGTCAGCTACAAAGTAGGAAGTTAATAAAAAGTGTAATATCTTGAGCAAATGGACGCCTATGAGGTCAAATAAGGACTTTTCGAAATCAGTGAAGTTCGCCGGTGAATCCAAGTGCTTTACTTGGTTTGTCAACTAATTTTAAATAATATTTAATATTTATTCTTGCATATTTAAGCATTAAATGGCGAATTTTCTAAAATTGGTGCCTCTTTGTGCTATTGCATGATGAATATTTTATTATTATTTAAGTTTCGGACTCTAAGTCAGTGACAGTTCAATTGAAGGGGGTCCAATTAGAAGCCTTCTATTTCATTCGAGGGTTTTTAGTCTTGCAGTCACCTTTGAGGTGCGATTTTACTCTATTTATTCAAGCATGGCATCATATTTCATTCACACAGCTTGAGCAAATTCGTAATTCTTCAAAGCAAAGGTGAATTTCCTTGAAAGTTGGGCGAATTTCTCATTAGCAATCATTGGTGAAGACATCAAAACACTTTCTTTGCAGGTACAAGTCAGAATTATCAATGAATTTCAAGGCAGAGTGGCGATTTTGGTAGAGGAAAACATCAAAAAACGTCTTTCTTCTTCTTAATTTCTTCTATTTTCTCGTCTTAAATTTATTCGCATGTTTAAAGAATTGGTGACTTTTGATAAAACAAATCATCTGGGTTGATTCAGAATAGCTTCCTTGAGAAAACCCATGTGCTAGAATTTTTCAGGAAAATTTACTCCAGAGCATCAGTGCTCGAAGCTCTAATTTTCTCAACTGAAAATTCCTTGCATGGTCGAGTAGAAGCCAGATTTTCGCATTTCTGACGTTTTGGGTTGTCTTAGAATCTTTTTCTGGACAAAACCCATATCTCAGAATTTTTTGTGAAAATTGCTCTCCGATAGGCTATTTTTAGTTTTCCAGAAAAGTTGTCAGAATATAGTCGTGTTCACAGTCAACAGGCGAGTTTTTCAGAGTGCAGTTCACGCAGACTGAATTCAAGATCAAATCGGTCTTAATTCAAGATCAAATTGGTCTTAATTCATGATTTCATCAGAAAAGCTGACACCGATTTGTATCAAGTGCATTCGAAGGGTTGACAGGCGTAGTCACTCAAGTCCACATGGTTGCATGCCTCGTATGGCCAATTGTCTTCCAAAGCCGATTTAGAAGGTTGATACTGTTGGAATTTTGCATGTGCAGCAGTTCGTTTGCATTTCTCACAACCAGAGTGTGAGCAATCAAACCTCGCAGTTTCGTCATGCAACACTCTTTCATTAAGGAAAAGCGTTAGAGACATCAAGCTGCAAAAGAGATAGTGGCCATCACTTCAGTTACGAAGCCGCCAAAGTTACCAGTCAGTGAAATGCTAGTTTGAGTGTGCAAAGATTGCCAAGATTGCTCAAGTTGATGACAAGCAGTGAATTGTGATGACCCCTAGATGGTGACACAGTCAACAACCTCGTTGAAGGATTGGTTGCTCGAGATCTCGGCTAGTAGACTTCAGTTTCCACCTCTCAGAATAGAAATTATACACAGGAGTTAAACTTGGTGTTATCTTTTCAAGTTAACTCGTGTCACATCTCATGCATATCTATTCTGAGATTAGCTTTATTCACTTGGAGTTGTATTTAGGTTTTACGTTAACTGATGGTAGTATTCCAGTTAACTTGCTTTCAATAAGGACGTGCATGCTTGCACAATTGTCCATTTTTAGATTAGATGTTTCGGTTAACTGATAGTAGTTTTCCAGTTAACTGTATAGTTTCCTTTATTAGGGCTTAGCAATAAATCTTGCATGCATTGCAAGACTATAGTTGACTCAAGGTGCTTTTAGGGTTCCCTACACCTTTCGATGTCTATAAATAAGAGCTTTTGCTCATTTGTACATAACTTTGCACGAGAGAAAAATATATGTTGTGCCTACCTTGCCCTCAATATTGCTCATTCTGTATCTGTTCATGTGTTCTTGCTGTTATGATGAATTGTTATGCCACATAGGGTTTCATGCAATTATAATGGTGAATTCTTTCCTTAGTTAGATAAAATCTGTTTTGTGTTCAATAAACTTGTTCAGATTGAGATGATAGTTGTGCCACCTTGCCTTCAAGTAGAAAATTTGTACTTGATTATCGTGTGATGTGTGTGAATAATAAACTTATTCATATTGAGCTGATAGATGTGCCACCTTGCCTTCAAGTTGAGAATCTGTATTTAAGTTTATCGTATATTTGTTGTTTCCAATAAACTTGTTTAGATTGAGCTGATAGATGTGCCACCTTGCCTTCAAGTTGAGAATCTATACTTGTTTATTGTCAGATAGTCATCCTTGTTCCATTTCCTCATGCTCTATTTTCTTGAGGAAACTGGATGGATTTTAAGTAATTAAGCCTAGTTGTAGTTAGTAGTCTGCGAAACCAGAAAATACTTAGCTGCAACGTATAGATTTTTCTTGAAATCCTTGTACCTCTAGCTGAGACAAAAAGACAGGAGATAGTTTAGATTACTTTTCCCTTTCCAAGCATTTTTGTTAAAGCACAACGAGGGAGCTTCCCCTCCTAATTTGAAGAGCACTCATTGCGTAGTGTGCATAGCTGTCCGTACCAACTCTTACTCCAGAGGTGCTAGTTGTTACGCCAACACTCCACAATCAACTAATTTCTAGGTATCAACTGAGGTGACAAGCAATCATCAGTGGATAAGTTGCGTTGAAGATAAAAGGGGCCATAGTAGTGGAAAGGTTGTGGCAATTTGCACATTCTTTATAAGTTCCCCCTCCATATGTAGTTGTTATTCTTAGAGAATCCTTCCACTTCTAAGAGGATTTCAAATTGTTTGGAAAATATTGCACTAGAGTAGATCTATATGCCTTCCTACAGCAATAAGTCACTCCTTTTGGCTGGCGCAAGGAGGTGAAAGTACCTTGACTCTAGCAATGCCCACATCTTCCTTGGCATAGTCCTCTTTAATATCACCACTTGTAGTTGTATGTTAGTTTCAAAAATTACATGTCAATGTTCAAAGGTTTCATGTTAGTGGCAGTTGCATGCAATTGCATGTTAGGGTTTCCATAGTGATTCATCATTCTAAGGTTTCCATCCTTGTATGACAACCCTATCATTTGATTTGATGTTGATTATATAGATCAGGTATTGTTTCTAGTATACCATATGATTATTGATATTTATATCATTCAATATCTATATCATAATAATTCTTTGTAAAATTGGATGGTTTACCACTAGTTAGAGGTTGCTCTTGATGTTGTAAGAAGATTGTGGATGGTTTACAATTGGATCCCATTTTAAGCTACATATCATTATCCACCAATTTGGTGCTGACCTTGGATCCATTTGTTATTTTCCAATTTGGCATTAAATAGTCTTGTAGTAATCTACTCATTTGGCATTGATCAAATCTATTTGTTATCTTCTAGTTTGGCATTGACCAAACCTGCATATTGTTTGTTGGTGGTATTTCTACATATTTATATTTGATTGTAAATTGGGCGGATTGGTGTGAGTAAGTTCTAAAATTAATTGCTTATTGGCCACATCCTAGTTTTTTTTATGCTCACCTTCTCCTCATCGTGATCTTGGTGATTAGAAAGAACTTGGGTTTGTGTTGATTTGAAAATTTGGTGAAAACTGGCTAACATTCCTGCTAGGGACATTACATCAAAGTCTTTGGTTCTTACTAAAGGGGAGGATAGAAAGAAAATTATGGGAAATTCAACCTCCTTATGGTTCCTATGGATGGTTCAAATTGTGTGGAAATTCAAGTCTCTGACGCCTTGCTTTTTGCAAGCCTCAAGGTGGAAATAGGTCTACTCTCAATTTGTTGCAAAACAATAGAGAATATGTTGTAGATTCAATGTTTTAACCCTCATTGTGCAAGATAGAATGGTCTAGATGCCTCATTAATTTAATAATTGGCCTAAATCCTAGTTTGTGGATTTTATTGAAAGACATCAAATATGTTTTCAGACATCTTCCTTTGCAAGATGAAATATTTTTGTACGTTGTTGGTGCAGTGTCTTGCCTATTTTTCATCGGGTTTGGTAACTATGGTTTGTGTGCAAGCTTTGATCACTCAAACTCCAATCTGTGGAAGTACCAAGGGTAACTTTCCCATTGATTCCACCTAACATCTCCTTTACTTCCTTTCTTTTCTTGCTGCCCTATCTAAACTATCTAGAGTAGGGAGTGGGCATGATATTAGGAGCTAATTTGACAATGGCAACCTTATAGATGGTAGCTCAACATGAGAGAGAACAAGCTCAAGAACTATGTCATTTATGTGCTTGACCAACCATTTTGAGCTAGACACATCAAATCCTACATAGACAATATGATATGATGCTCCTTTATTCCAATTCCATGTTCTCCATTCATTTATATTTATTATAAGTTGAGTAACATATTAAAAAATTGTAGAAAGATACATTATTTGCATAAATTATACAAAATTAAATACAAAATGCAGCTCATAAGTGATAGTTCAGTGTTAATTGTGAAATGATAAATCAAAATGGTTTATATTAATGCATCTGCACATGTAAAATCAATGGAAATCATCAAATTACTCTTCACTGAGAACATCAATTTTATTGACTAGTTCTTTGGAAGGAAAAGTAGTGTTTGTGCTACTCCTAGTAGCTGAACAATACAATGATTTTGTGTAACAAACTTGTGACACTCATCCTTGATTAAGATTAAAGAAATCTACTTTTCAAGGTTAGTTGTTTTTTTTTCATATTTGTTATTTTTTATTAATATTTTGTTTTAGGTCCTAGATGGATTCTCCGTAGGTTCATCCAAGGTCTTGCCTTGGGCCTTTAGATTTGACTTGGGTACATTCAAAATGTACCTAGGCCAAAATCAAAGGATTGATTCAAGAACTTGTATGATTCTAAGCCTAACCTAGAGTAGGAACAAGACTAGAACCTGGTTTGTACAAGTTTGGATTTAGCTAGGTTTCTTGTAGAACTTGACAACATAACTTTTGGGAAGATTTAGATGCATTTTTTTATACTTGTACATCAAGTGGGCCTAAATTTCTAATGAGGGTTGCTAATTGGGTCCTTTCCACAATTTTCCTAATATTTTTAGATTCTACACTTTGATATTTACTTAGACAAAAGTGTTTGCCTTTTATGTTCTTCTTGAAGTGGATTTGTAGCTCTCTCATGAGGTTTCTTCATGATTTGGTGTCATCTTTTGGCTTTGTCTATGTTATCTAGACCATAGTTGAAAAACTTGTACTCAACAATTACTCAACAGACCCAAATTTTTCAAAAACTTAGGAATCAACAAAAACTCAGCAATAACTTGGAAAATTTATCAAACATTTGAAAATACATAAATTTTTAAAAACATTCTTCAAAAATGCACATATTACTGAATTTGTTGGACATATTAATGATTTCCATCATATATAAATCAGAATTAGAGCTTAATACATATCACAAACCCAAAAACAAGTTTGACCTCTAAATACATATGAACTTCAAGTTTCAATACCAATGAAAATTATAAATCATGAATTTCGTCTACAACTAAAGCTCAAAAAAGTTCGTTTCCACTATGTGGGTGTTGTGGGAGTGGATGGTATAGCTGCAATATCCTCAATAGGTGCCTCATCCATAGTGAGAGGATCAATCTATGTATGTGAGGAACTCGCCCCTAATGGCTCACCAACTTCGCCTTCTGCCTCCTCATATGTTGCCAGATTCACTTCCCATTTAGTTGCCTCCCTCTCCAAATTATCCAACGCATCATCGGTTAACAATGGATCCACATCAACATCCTTAGGCTTAGTAATCCAATCTAAATATGGATCAATGTCATCAAGGTCAAGCGCTTCATGTGTACCCTACCCTTGTACCTTCTTTTCATTTAAACAAGGTTGTATTGCACATAGACAAAGTCATTAAGTGCTTTTGAGTCAACCTATTGTACTTCTTTGTGTGAATGGCCTAAAAAACACTCTAGTTGTGCTCACAACTAGAAGCACTACAAAGCTGGGATAAAATGCAGATGACAAGATTTTAAAGTTTAGGTGTTGTGGCACCATGATCTTCCCACCACAAATCTGCAAGGATAACATTTTCCATTTATTACTTAGTAAGGATTTTAGTCAACTTAAAAATTAAAATTAAATTAAATACGTTTTTTTTACCTAGTTGCAAATTGACTCTCCTACCAATTCAAAAATTTGAAGAAAATAATGCCCCCCTAGGCCTTCTTATAAATTTTTATCTCATTGAGTATGAGGTCTCAAAGGTTCTCATCATCTTGTTGAGGCCAAGAATAACCTCTGCATTTTCTTTGAAAGAAGCGGAGAAAAATAACCTGGGGTTCAAATAGTAGGCAGGGACATGAATTGTCCGTGGAGTTGTCAATTCCACCTCCGATCAATAATGCACCATATGAGTTAATTTTTGGTCTTGTTTGACCCATACAAATGCTAAATCACTGTAATAACCCTTGCCGGAGTAGTAAGGTTTTTTGCGATTTTTCTCAATTTGATATATATCCCATTTTATCAAATTGAAGTACAACAATGTAATGGTTGACATTCAATGTGAAAAGCATAAACAGTTCTAATGAAGCTCTTACTTTCACATATGACTGTAATACAACATATTTGCTCAGAAACACACAACAGATTCTTATATTCTTAGTTCACCACAAATAAGCATAGTGCAAAGTTCATAACTCAGATAAGATGTAGCAGTACATTCTGAGCTTTTGTTTAGAGTTGTTTGAGCCTGATTATACTTAATGATAATTCCCAGCAGGGAAGGACTATAGTCTGAGGCTAGGACAATGCTGTTATGAGCTCAATACAATAAGAAGACCATTCAGAATTAACTCACAGACTTGAATACGCTTAGCAAGGGTTTATATGAGCATACTACAATAATGGGGCGTACCAATATGACACAATGGGAACACGCACAACTCATTACATGTGCTGAGACCTTGAATATACTATGGAAATGCTAATCATTCCCATAACAGGACCATTTTCACAGAAGCATTTTGTCAAACAGTTTCTGTAATATCTAAACAAATTCCCCAGCAAATAATTGCATAAGCTGCCTTTACTGAATATTGAGCTTGTTTACAGACTTTTATCTTCCAATGGATACAACAGTGCAAGGTTGATAATATTTAATTAAGTGCATACCCATCATTCATCAGGCAAAACATTATATCTACTAAACTAAGATTGCAAATTAGATATTAAAAGTTGACTAACATTGTTGCTTCCTTAATTGGTGCAATCACTCCACAAAAAAACGAGTGGTGTTGGTGCTTGACTCCAGTTGAATGTTTCCATTTCCAGTCTCTTTAGTATGGCGACAACCCAATACTTGCAGACTCAATTCAGATAATTATTGACTTCCTCTATATTACCTTTAGACATTTCTCCATTTCCAAGCAAGTCTCAAATAATTATTCGCATGAGCAATGACTGTTTCGATTTCTTTATTTCTAGTGGCTGAGTGTCGGCTCGATTTCTCCAGATATAATATCGGTCTCTTCAAATAATGTTGACTCCTTAAATAGATGGTAGAAATAATTTGGAAGACATCCAATTCTACGCAACCTCTTCAAATATAAATTCATCTTTTGAATTTATATGGCTTGTCTTTTGTCAACGGCTTCTCTTGTCTTTTTGCGAACCGGCTATCAAATAGCAAATCGCACCTTTTATTTGTCTCTCTCTGCCTACTCAATCATTGAGCAATTGTCATATTCTATTTTGTCTTTACCTATCTGACCTTTAGTTGACTCGACTCCTTCATTAGCTTTGGTGTGATTGACAATGCTTACAAAAAAGATCGATTATTATAATAAATCCTCAATCTATGATATGGATCCCAACTAGTAGCTTCTTAGACACCTTTGACTCCTTTGAAACAACGCTGCTAATGATGTGATTTATGTTATATTCGATAGAATATGATTCTCCTGGCATTACCTAGATGTTGGCAAATATAAAATTGACATTATACTGATACGTGAGCAAAGATCATACTCCTAACAGCTCTTTTAAAGGCTCCCAATTCTAATATCCTAAAGAGCTTCGATCCTTTATTCATAAAATCTCTGAACACTTTTAATGAATCGTCTAACGTGTGACGGCCTTTCTAATGGTAAGGAGAATTAATAAATCGATCTACATATGATCGACTAGATATGTACCCATATATCCAACAGAAATGATAATAAATTTTGAATTCTTCCAAACCCTTAGAAATTTTCCTTAAACACTTGAATATGCAGATAGCCAATCAACAAAATATTAAAATATCAATATAACCTTTTTGCAAACCTGATATAATTTTGTTGATATTATCGATGTAGCTCTGAAATTTTGTCTTCAAAGAGACTCACAAAATTTCCTTTATCGCCCAATGTGAACACCGCCACGAATCCACTCCCTGAAAGAGTCAGGTTTTAGTCCTCAGAGATTTACCTAAATCAAAGATTCAAGCTCTTGCATAAAGCATAAGAATTATAACTCAATATTGGATGCCCAAATGCTTTTCCCTCAACTCCTTTTAAAGGCTCCAATGAATCTTATAGAAGAAGCCAACTTGCAACTAATTCTAGCTTCTAGAAGAAACTTATTTAATAAAGTGATTTTTTTTAATATTTTATTATTTCCACTTTGTTTTAATTAAAATAATTAATTAAAGTCATCCTCTTGAAATAATATTAATTTTTGGACAACTTAAATTAATTAAATTAATTAAATCACTTTATCAATAATTTGGGGACATTACAGTCCTCCCTTCCCTAAGATTGCTTGTCCTCAAGCAATCTGCACCCGTATGCCAAAACAACTTCTAGGATCCCATATCAATCTCACAAATCTGCAAATACTGCTATCTGAAACACTATGTTGCAAGAGATCTCAAATAGCATCTCCTTATCTCTCCTAGATAGTGGTGCAACAATTCTCAACATGTAATCAGCAAACTCACCATCACATACCTTATTCTTCGCAGAAGACCGCTGAGCTACTCTGATTAACATGCTTTCCAAATCCCCATAAGGATGATGACTCATGATTCGAAGTGAAAACATCATGCAACATGTAAAACCATCAACTTCATCATGCACAAAACAAGTCTCCTTCCTCTTTGTTGGCGCTACCCTTGGTGCACTATCTGACAAAACTTTCAATACAATCCCATCGAATATGAACTCTATTGCCGCAAAAGAAGGAATACTTATGTTTGGAAATGTAAGCATTATGCAAGGATAACTCAATGTAGCACAATCTCCAACATGACAATAAGCCTTAGCTGAAATCAAAACATTACATTCCATGTGTCCTTCCAATAATGATGATCTCATGAAGAAAGGAATAATAAACTCACTATGCAATGCCATATACCTCTTGTGTACCTTGGATCTATCATCCCGATTTCATACTTATTCATGAAAGATTGGGGATCAAAAAGATAAAGCCTCTTATGAATGATATCCCCTTGAAGCATTTCAATCACCATGTAACTACCAAAATCATGTGAAGACAATGTATCACTGCTTATAATCATGAAATCAACATTTGCATCATACTTGTCAATGGTGGCTCCATAAACATCATCATGCACATCATCTTCAATTTATGAATGTTCATTCCTTTGAAGTTCGGAAGTTTGATGAAGGATAGTACCTAGTTGTTGCCTTCCATGGTCCATGGAGTGAATTTTCCTTTGATATCCTGTAGGTGCTGTTTTGCTTGAGCAGCCAACAACTTTTCTCTTCTAGCTCTTTGCAACCACTCATTACACTTATCTTGTGTCTTTTCCACATCTTTCATAGTATGATATGCAAAATCTGAATCTTTGTGGCTTGAATTCCCCATGTGTTCTGTATTTTTGGCACTCACATCTTGTGTGCCAACATGAGAAGATTCCTCAACATCATTCCCCTCATGTTCCATAATTTCTATCCCGTGGCTGCAAGCTAAGCCTGCATGTGTAGAAACTAGGTTTTCGTCATGATCCGTCAAGGGATCTCTATCAAAATAATGAATAGAGTCTTCTACATCATGTTCTTCCTCTTTAGCTGATCTAGAAAGAGTATGCACAGCTATAACCTCCTTAACCATCAAGGGATCTTGCAATGTCAAATCAATCTCATTCAATTCACTTTGTTTGCTACATACTGAAGTTTCTGAATTGCCATCATAGGTATGAACAACATCCATTTCAAAGATACCCAAACCATAATTTGACACCCTGCCACAATGATGTATTGGTGATGAAGTAATGCTATACTCAATTAATGAAATGTCATGGACACTCATACCTTCATGTAGCTGATCTGTCATGATTGGTTTGGTATCCTTCATGTTCATATCTTCTTCAACCTTCATATGCTCCTCATTTGCAAATGCCTTGCAATCTTCAAGAATAAATGAGGGAAGGGCATTGTGATCAACCAAAGGAGCACTTTTTAAGGTTTATCAAATACAACCTTTATATCACCAACATAAAAATTACTGCACACCTCCCTTGTGGCAGCACCAAGTGGTTTTCTTTCCTCAACATTGTGAAAATCATTCTTCGGATCCTTACTTGCTGATTTAGTGAACTTCCCATATGCTGATTGTTCAACATCAATGTGTTATGCTTCATTAATAGGGGTATTTGAGGAACTAGTTTCATCCTCAATCTTGATAGCATCATATCCATCTGGTACTATTTCAGTCACCTGCAATTCTTTTCCATCAAGAACAACCTCAACCATCTGTATCCCTTTCCCAATCTCCTCTTGTATGACCATTTGTTCTTCTTCAAGCCTATTCGCCTTTTTACTTGTACATTGGTGATTAGGCTCCCGAGATCCTTTGCACAAGAAGCAAAGATTTTGTCTTCTCATTTGTTCTTGCTCATCTTAGGAGGTCCTGTAATTTGTAAACCCGAGGAAATTAATTCCTCCTCAATCAACTGATTTTTTCTCTTTTTTGGTTCATTTGTAGGCTGGTCAATAATTGTTGGCTTATCACACTCTAAACCAAACTCATCATAGGGACTTTTGGATACTTCACTTGTAGATACACCAAGTCTCTTATTCTTGTTTTGTGATGTAGATTGTCTTGAAATGGAATCTTCATACTGCTGCAAGCTACGAGCTAATCTTTGTTGTGAAAGCATAAGTTCTTGTAGGAGATTATTCGAGATGCTTTCAACACTTGGCTGCTCACATTTCTTTGATTTTATTTTTTACTTTCTATAATCCATCTGAGACTCCATATAGCAGACGAAGGAAAGATCATTTTTAATCTCTTGTGGAAGTGCAAGGTACCCTTTATAAGCAATCATTACATCGTCTTTGGAACCCATAATTCACAACTGCAATAAACAAACTAACCCTCCAGGCTGGTAGGATCCAAGGTTTGATACCACTGTAATAACCCTTGCTGGAGGAGTAAGGTTTTTTGCAATTTTTCTCAATTTGATATATGTCCCATTGTATCAAATTGAAGTACAATAGTGTAATGGTTGATATTCAATGTGAAAAGCATAAACAGTTCTGATGAAGCTCTTACTTTCACATATGACTGTAATACAACATATTTGCTCAGAAACACACAGCAGATTCTTATATTCTTAGTTCATCCACAAATAAGCAGAGTGCAAAGTTCATAACTCAGATAAGGTGTAGCAATACATTTTGAGCTTCTATTTAGAGCTATTTGAGCTTGATTATACTTAATGATAATTCCCAGCAGGGAAGGACTATCGTCTAAGGCCAATACAATGCTGTTATGAGCTCGATACAGTAAGAAGACCATTCAGAATTAACTCACAGACTTGAATACGCTTAGCAAGGGTTTATATGAGCATACTATAATAATGGAGCGTGTTGGCGTAAAAACTAACACCTCTGGAGTGTAGGTTTGTACGGACAGCTATGCACACTGCGTAATGAGTGCTCTTCAAATTAGGAGGGGAAGCTCCCTCGTAGTGCTGGAATGCGTGGAAAAGAAAAGTAATGTAAGTCCTATCTTTTTGTTCTCAGCTGGAAGAGGCACAAGGTTAAGAAAACCAAGAACGTTGCAGCTAAGGATTTTCTGGTTTCGCAGATCATTAACTACAACTAAGCTAACTACTTTAAATCTATCCAGCTTCTCAAGAAAACAGAGCATGAGGAAATGGAGCAAGGTTTACTATCCGACGATAAACAAGTATAGATTCTCAACTTGAAGGCAAGGTGGCACATCTATCAGCTCAATCTAAACAAGTTTATTGGAAACAACAATATACGATAAACTACGGATTCTCAACTTGAAGGCAAGGTGGCACATCTATCAGCTCAATCCGAACAAGTTTATTGTTCACACACATCACACGATAACCAAAACAGATTCTCTACTTGAAGGCAAGGTGGCACAACTATCATCTCAATCTGGACAAGTTTATTGAACACAAAACAGGAAAGAATTCACCATTACAATTGCATGAAACCCTATGTGGCATAACAATTCATCATAATAGTAAAACGCATGAACAGATACAGCAATATTGAGGGCAAGGTAGGAACAAGATATATTCTCTCTCGTGCAAAAGTTAATTACAAATGAGCAAAAGCTCTTATTTATATACATCAAGGTGTAGGGAACCCTAAAATCACCTTGAGTCAACTAGCCTTGCAATGCATGCAAGATTTATTGCTAAGCCCTAATAAAGCAAACTATACAGTTAACTGGAAAACTACCATCAGTTAACCGAAACATCTAATCTAAAAATGGACAATTGTGCAAGCATGCACGTCCTTATTGAAAGCATGTTAACTGGAACACTACCATCAGTTAATGGAAAACCCTAAATGAAACTCCAAGTGTGTAAAGCTAATCTCATAATAGATATGCATGAGATGAAACAGCAAGTCAACTTGAGAAGGTAACGCCAAGTTTAACTCATGTGTTTAATGTCTATCCTGAGAGGTGGGAACTGAAGTTTACTGTCGGTGATCTCGAGCAAGCAATCCCTCAACGAGATTGTTAACTGCATCAACATCTGAATGTCAGCAACTTGAGCAATCTTTGCACACTCAAACTAGCATTTCACTAACTCATAACTTTGGCGGCTCCGTAACTGAAGTGATGGCGATTATCTCCTCTGCAGCTTGATGCTTCTGACACTTTTGCATGACGAAATTGCGAGATTTGACTGCGCACACTCTGTTTGTGAGAAATACAAACGAACTTACTGCATATGCAAAATTCCAACAGTATCAACCCTCTAAACCGCCTTTGGAAGACAATCGGCTATACGAGGCATGCAACCATATGGATTTGAGTAACCACGCCTGTCAACCCTCTGAATGCACTTGATACAAATCGGTCTCAGCTTTTCTGATGAAATCGTGAATTAAGACCGATTTGGTCTTAAATTCAGTCTACGTGAACTGCACTCTGAAAAACTCGCCTGTTGACAGTGAACACGGCTGTATTTTGACAAGATTTCTGGAAAGCTAAAAATAGCCTGCTGAGGCTAAAAATAGCCTTTTGAAGAGTTATTTTCGGGGAAAAATCTGAGATATGGGTTTTGTCCAGAAAAAGATTCTAAGACAACCCAGAACGTCAGGTTTGTGAAAATTTGACTTCAACTCGATCATGCAAAGAGTTTTCAGTTGAGAAAATTAGAAACTCGAGAACAAATGCTGTAGAGTTAAAAATTCCTGAAAAATCAAACGCACGATTTTAATTCGAGGAAGTTATATAGAAATGATCTAGATGTTCAGACTTGTCAAATTCGCCAATTTCAGGAACATGCGAATTAGATTTTGAGTGAAATTTGAGAATCAAGGAGGAAAAAGACGTTTTTTATATGCTCTTCTTCAATGAAAATCGCCCTTGAATTCTTCAAATTGCTGAAAAAGTGAACTTTTGACCTACAAAAGAAGTGTTTGATGAAATCGCCTTTGTGAACTAATGATGAATTCGCCTTTGATTGCTAAAATTCGCCTTTACTTGAGAATTACGAATTTGCCTTGAAGATACGTCTTTGCTTTGAAGAAATATGAATTTTTCTTGAAAAACACGCCTTTGCCTTGAAGAAAAACGAATTTTGTTTGAAAATATGGATTTCTCTTTAAAAATACGAATTTCTCTTGAAGCTTGGTGAAAAATAAATGAAGGTGCCATGTTTAAATAAGAGAAAATTCGCACCAACTTGTTGACTGCAAGATTTAAAACCTCAGCTGAAAATAGAAGGCTTCTGATTGGACCCCTTTCAGTTTCACTGCCACTGACTCGGAGTTTGAATTTAAATAAATAATAAAATATTCATTATGCAATAGCAAAGGTGCAAAGGCGCCAAAAATAGAAAATCGCCACTTAATGCTAAAATATGCAAAATAAATATTAAATATTTTAAACTTCAGTTGACAATTCGAATGAAGCTTTAGGATTCACCGTTAGACTTCACCGAATCCGAAAAGTCATCATCTAAGCTCATAGGCGTCCATTTGCTCAAGATATTGTACTTTTTACTAACTTCCTATTTTATAGCTGACGGCAAAGTTACGACTGGCCAACTTCAACACTGATTTCTAAGTGACCGGGAGATGCTGAGACTGAGCTGGAGAATTCATCGGAGAGCCTACTGAACAAGGAAGAAATGTCTGCTAGGAGACACTACGGCAAAATCCATCATTTAGCACCTTGAAAAATTAGGCGCCCCTGATTAAATTCATTTACGGGTTTCAGACAACCATTTCTTCAAACTGTCGTTTGACGCTTCAAACAGCTGCTGACGGCGAACGGTGAACCCTGCTGACAGGAAAACAAGCTCACTGCATGCCTGGAGACATTCTGCATCCAACGACTATACGCAAGACATCTGAAAAATGCATTAAGGGCCTCAAAAGTAAAAGCGCCCCTGGCCTTCAGTTGCACTGGCACCATTTTGACGAAAGTTGAACTCTCAACCAGATGCCCTACTTCGACCTCTTATATCTGGAGCTGGGATGACCCGATTTGAGCCACGTTTGTTTTAACGGACAGCCAGAAGGACTTACAAGAGAAGTCTCTAGAGGTGACGAAGCAAGAAAACTGCTTCTAAGACCTCAAAACTGCCAGTGCGTATTTTATTTAAAATATCCGCTCCATACTTAGCCATTTTCCGGATGTCTTCACTTTTCAGCATTTCGCCAAAGTCCTCACACGTACGAGCGTTTGCCAAATCCCGAAGGCTACGGCTGAGCTCGTTGAATAGATAAAGTAATTACGCTCAAGTCTCGTGAAGACTTCGAACACGAACGACTTCATCTGACAAGCCTAAAGGCTAGGCGCCTCTGGACTGTAGAAATATAATGCAAATTTTATGTTGGTCCGCCCGTGAAATTACGTGCTTGGTAGAACCTCTGCCACGATCACCTGGAATGTCGGATCGACAAGCAAGATGATGCAATGCGAAGCTGGACTAGAGTAGTACTGATGTCATGAAGACTTCGTCTGCAAATTTTTCCATCTTAAGGGTCATTTTAACCAGCGCCCCTGAGCTGTAGTTGCGCTGGAAATGCAATGAAGAAGCTCTGAGATGTGAAAACTCCATTATAAGCTCATCTTTAGATGTCAACTGTCGGAGCTCTGAGACTCGGATGACTGCATTTGATAGCTCGTTGGACGAGCGGACTAGTCAAGAAGAGATTGACTGCATGAGCTTCCAGAAATACCAAGATCCACCCCCCCTTTAAGATGGGCGCCCTCAAGCTACAGGCGCGCTTTTGCTGGAAAAGAACAATTTTCTCATATCTGGAACTTTAGGAATTTCAACTTCTGTCGCCAGTTGCCGGAACTGCGGGTCTCGGAAAGCTTCGCTGGATAGCTCATCGGATAACCAGACCAATTCTAAAGAGATTAACTGTATGCATGAGTGTTTTCAACAAGATCTTGACCTTCAAAAAGAAGGGCGCCCCTGGTCTATAGGTGCACTTTTTGCTTTTCCTCTGAGAAATCTTCATATTTTAACCTTTGAAAACATCATCTCGATCACTGAAATGACCGTGTGCAACGTGAAATGTTGTCGTGAGACGCTCCTCCATCGTGAAAAGCTCCATTCTAAGTCTCTGCTTCAGGTTCTGATCAATAAAATTGACTTTGACTGACAAAATATTGACAAAAACTCCATGCTTGATATTGCCCAAAACTGTATTTTACATTCATTTTATCAAGGTTTAGACTCTTTTATGCAAAATGCCTTGATGAAGCAAAAAATTTGGTTTGGGTAAAACATTAGGCTCCATCTGGTGACCATGTCGGATACCTACGGCATAGGAACCTAAGAATCTCTGTGTTAAGCAAACCAGTGATTTATAATTGGGCATTGGAGTCAGGACTTTTCCCTATTCACCTAAAAACATATGGAGTTTCCTAAAAACCTAACCTAAAAATCACCTAAAACAAGACTACCTAAATCACCTAAAACACGACAAAACATCACAAAACGGGGAAACACAATACGACATAATGATAAAGCATAAAATTGTTGGTTGGAAATTTTGTATTCTTGTGAATGTATACAAAATTGTGATTTCAACCACAGCACGTGAGATTAAACTCTCCTAATTAAGGGAAGGCTCCCCCTTTAACTAAACAAAACTAAATGGGTAGGATAGCAATCGTTCCTCTTATTTCAGGAAAGATTATGTTCTTCTCTCTTCACAGAAAAGAAACAGTATATGTTGATAAAACTTATT
Organism: Sequoia sempervirens; assembly: GCA_007258455.2. NCBI lineage: Eukaryota > Viridiplantae > Streptophyta > Pinopsida > Cupressales > Cupressaceae > Sequoia > Sequoia sempervirens. The sequence goes on from VDFB02085559.1 coordinate 43,851, forward strand.
ACAGCAGCTATGCAGTGGAATCAAGAAAGAGGAAATAAAGTTTCCTGAAAGCGCAAAGACTTTTGTTACTTCCTCCGGGACGGGAAAACAATCAATAAGCGCAAAGTCTTGAGGAATGAGATCCTATCTACCCTTTTCAAAATGATTACTTAATGAAAATATACAACATAAAACAGCACAAAGTCTGTAACTACGAAGTATCTATTAACTATTCTAAATGAGAATTAATACGAGCGCAAAGACTTGCAATTGTTCTCAATTTTTAATACTAACTATAAATTCAATCTTCCCATTTACAGCACAAAGACTGCAGATATTTAAATTGAATCTCTCTTCAGCAATATTCCACAATTCTCAAGTAGTCACAAAATGATGCTCCAAAATGACATAAGAACATAAAGGATGCAAAATAGGAATTCAACTCAAAGTCTGAAATTCCAACTTCTTGATATTACTTGAAAATTCACAATTATCAACTATAAAGCTCAAAGACTTTATGAGTATAAAATTCTGTAGAGTTTTCTTGCTTTTATTTTCTATTTTGAGCTGCTACATACTGTACTTGGTTACCAGAAAATCATCTAAAAAGGTTGATAGGAGAGTAAATTGTCAAAGACTTTGTGCTTTCAATTTGATTTCCCGTCCCGGAAGAGCAACAGAGGACTTTGTGCCTTTATGGAAACTTTGCTTCTTTATTTGTTTACTTCATAAATCATTTATATTTTCAGCTATGATTCTTTTCTGAAACAAGAGAAAAGAATAAGTGTCTTTTCTAGAAAAAGAGAAAAAGACAGAGTTTCACCCAAATTTAGAATAGATTTATAGTTAGAGTGTATTTTTGAATTGTTAAAATAGACAGAAAAGGGGGAGCCTTCCCTTTGAAAATAGGAGTTTATCTCACACACTGTGGCTGAAACCACAATTTTGTATATCCTCAAGGTATACAAAATTTTCAACCAACAGTTTTTGGCGACTCTGCTGGGGAACTGCCTTTAATTGTAAAAACAAGCAAAGGTAGTAGAATCCAGAATCTCGAAGTGCCTTAGTATCCATTGGGTTACGGAGTCAAGCAACAAAGATACAAAATGACAAGAAGGATGACACGACTGACACAAAGCAAGCCTATGAAAACATGACACAAAAATTGTGCAAATGCACTTATTGAAAAAATAAAAACCTACTTAATTGAAACTAGCGAAAAATGGAAGCTTCTCAAACGAAACCATTAACTGGTTCAGCAAAATAGCTGCCCTTCTACAACAATTTACAGTATCTTGCATGGTCACAAGCAACTTTGTATAGATGAAGCACGAACAAAGGTATTAGAACTTGATGCAATACTCCTTGGAAAAGATGAACAAATTCACTTTTCTCTTGAAATGAATCATATGTACTGCTGCTCTGAAATGGATTTTTGAAACCAAACTTCTCTTGTTCAGCTTCAACTGCTTCTTTGACTTCTTTTTGAAATATATTTTCATGTTCAGGTACAAGTGAAACCTCTGATTTCTCACTAGTTTCCAACCAAGCAAGATGTCTTATGGGGCATCCCCTTAATTGAACAAAAGTTGAATTCTTCTTGTTGGTTCTATCTTTACTAGCTGCTTTTTCAACCACATCCTCATGCTGAGAGAAATGAATTTCCTCATGCAATCCAAGTGAAAACATGGCTGCTTTTCTTCCTTCATTATGTTGTTTATAACCTTCTAATTGGAGAGAATCTTCAACAAGATTTGAACAAAATTCTTCTATAGTACTCATGAAATGATCTTCATCAAGTTTTGGGATAGATCTCTTATGCATAACATGTTCTATTTCATCCTTAGAAGAACTTTCTTGAGAACCTGAATAAAAATCAAAACTTCCAGCTTGGAAAATAGACTCTTGATTTTCTGACTTATGGGATACTGGTTTGGCATCAAAATTTGAACAAAAAGATTCCATCTCATCCCAAAACTTATCCTCTTCAATATCTTCTTTGCTCTTTTGAATAGAAAAGCTGAACTTTGTTTCATGACAACTTTCATCAAAGTCTCCAAAAATAGAATTATCTTTATGTTCTAAAACTGTTGTTGATGCTGTCTTGAGTAGGTTTTTCTTCATCTTTCTCCACAAAAGAGGGCAATTCATCAAACCAAACTACAGGGACCTCATTTTTATCTTCATAAACTATCTTTTCACATCCCATGACATGATTGTTCTCCTTCATCAACACCTTTGAAAGATGGTCTTCAACCTCTTGGGTATTCTTCATGATATCCAATATGGTCTTTTCTTTTTGTTCAACAACTTTCTGGAACTGCATAAACCAAATTTGAGAGTCGCCAGCTATGTCTGCTTCCTTCTCTTGGAAGAGACCAGCAAGATCACTTTGTTCAAAATCAAAATCCTCTAGTGTTGCATTTGTTGATGGTGCCTCAGGAGCAAGCCCTTCTGGTGTTGAAGGTAACTTTCCTTGACTCTCATCAGCAAAATTATGAGCAGCAGGTAGATATGGTCTTCTTGGAACGTCTTCTTCATAAGGGGAAGACAATACACCTTGAGCTAGCTGCCTTTTAAGAGCAAGCAACTCATTTGCCAACTTTTGCACCATGGGATTCGTCCTTGTGTTGAAAGAAGATGAATCCAAACAAGAAGAACCACTAGGTTCTATCCTTATCTGCCCAACAAGAATGAGATCGTGTTCAATTTCTGTCGCCAGGGTTTGTGCAATTGCAAGAGTAGCTGGAGCTGCTCTTCTCAATAAGAAACCAACCTCGGGTATTTGAGCATTTACAAAGAAACATTTCAAATTCTCAGCTGTAGGTTGAGCAACAGTTGGAATTCTTCGTGTCAGCTTGTTGAAGTGAGCAATGAACTCGCGCATAGGCACGTGAGATTCCTTCTTCAACTGGGTGAGCTGAGCCAACAAAGCATGAGCATCTTCAGGAGGCTTGAACCTTTCTTCAAACTTGGCTATGAGAGTTGCCCAGTTTGTAATGGTATGTGGTGCCAAATGATAAAACCAATCTGTAGCAACACCTTGAAGAGTCTCCACAAACAGCCTTACAGATACATCTTCATATTCAACACCATGAACTCCACAAGCACTGTAGAAAGCAGCAACGTGCTCATTAGGATGTTGTTGTCCATCACCAAAGAACTTGGGAAAGTTCTTCCGTGAGCCTTCAGGAAGAGCATGTAGGGGTAGAGCTAAATTCAACGAACCAAAAGCATTTCCCCAAGGACCTTGAGCAGCCATCTACATGTCCTTGGTAAAAGCTTGAAAAACTTGATAAATTACAATGAAAATGCAAGTAAAAGGCATTTTTGAAGTTATTTGTTATATTTTTCACTTGCAATGAGCATAAAAAAAAACCCGAAATGAGTTTTGCAAGTGTTTTTGTGAATTTTGTAGCTTGCTCTTGCTCATATGTACCCCGATTGAAGAGATTTTGGCATGAAGAACACTTGGCAAGGTCTGCAACTTTATTAAATTCCCCATTTTTGCTCTACCATTGCCCCATTTTTGCAGATTTGAGTTTGTTCAAGGCGCTTTTTATTTTTCTGTTTTTGTTGTTTTAAATCTTTTGTTCTTGGGTTGCCTTTCTATGGAGATTGAGATTGCATATTATAAAAAATATATGGCTGAAAACGCGTTTTTCCACTTCATAGGCCCTTCATTCATAAAAACGTTTTTCTCTCTCCTTCATTTGCCATATCCATTGAAAACGTCTTGTATTAAAATGCTTTTTTTCATTATTGGAAATGCATTTTCTTCATTTTAATAAAAAGGATGTTTTTCCTCCATTTCTGCCCTTCATTTCATCCGTCATACATTTTCATTCTCCTTTCGTTCATTCCATTCACATTTCATTCCATCTCATTACCATTTTCTAGAAAAGAAGAAAAGAATAAAAATGCCCTAGAAAGCAAATCGGGATTTTTCCAATCAATTGCAAGTAGGGCATTTTTGTCTAAAATGCAACTACAAGTTAGCACAAGGAAATAAACTTGCAATGGTTTCCTATTTTTCCCACTTTGCACTTAAACTTGCAATGGCTTCCCAAAATCCCGATTATACCTTACTTGCTGTCAGCATCAAAAAACCCGAAATTCACTTGTGAGCCCATTTTTGTATCAAATTATCCCTTCCCTTGTCAGTCTTGTTTACACACATGATCTATCAAACCAATAAATCAAGGCATGGGCATTGTTTTATAACAATTTCATCTTGAATAAGGTATTATGGGTTCTTCATCAGTGAACAAAAGAAGAAGAGATACAACAGTAATTCATGGAGCAGCTCGAAGGTCAATAATTGTCATGAAACCATCTAGGGACAAAGTAAATCAAGCATGAAAAAGGACGCAACAAAGAGAAGAACTTCCTAAAGAAATGGTACTACTCCAAGCCTGTGATAAGGTTGAAGTTCGCCAAGGACACAAAGATCATTAAGAATGCAAATTCTCGTTCCAAGTTCGAGATCTCTTCACCAATCCTGAATACTTCAAGTTCTAAAATCCTGAAGCAGTATGAAGATCATGACAAATGAAGGATGATGTAGATAGAGTCGTGTCTTGGACACTTAAAATAATTTCAATTATGTATTTTACTTTCGACAAAGTATATGTAAAAACAAGTTTTGCAATTGCAAGTGTTCTTTCCTTGCAGTTTTGGAAAATGTAATTACATGTAAGTTCTTACAAACCAAATCACAATTTGGATTGTAATTTTGAATAAGTCAATTGCAATTAGTTATCGGTTGAGAGATTTTCTCAAGTTTGTTGAGATCCTCCCACCTTTTTCTCCAGACCTCTCTCCTATAAATACTTGAAAGGGTTTATTGTAATCTTTGATCTTTTGGCAATGCAACAAAATTCTGCCAATTTGTGAATGCATTCTAAGACTTTGAGTTTAGATGTAAATCAGATTGCAATCAATAAAGAAAACAAATTGCTTCCAAACTTTGTGTTGGTACAGATTGTGATGTGACGACATTATTTGGAATTGATTGTGAGTTTTGTGGTGTTATACAAGAGAGATTTAAACTCAATCTTGCAAACTTTGAGCTGCAAATTGTGTTTAAAATTTTAGATTAGTTTTCAGATTTGATACTGCAGACTTTGAGCTGTTTGTCACGTTTGAAGCTATTATAGAACGCTCAAGCAAAGGAGATAACTTGCAGACTTTGTGTTGCTTTTATTTTCTATTTTGAGCTGCTACATACTGTACTTGGTTACCAGAAAATCATCTAAAAAGGTTGATAGGAGAGTAAATTGTCAAAGACTTTGTGCTTTCAATTTGATTTCTCGTCCCGGAAGAGCAACGGAGGACTTTGTGCCTTTATGGAAACTTTGCTTCTTTATTTGTTTACTTCATAAATCATTTATATTTTCAGCTATGATTCTTTTCTGAAACAAGAGAAAAGAATAAGTGTCTTTTCTGGAAAAAGAGAAAAAGACAGAGTTTCACCCAGATTTAGAATAGATTTATAGTTAGAGTGTATTTCCGAATTGTTAAAATAGACAGAAAAGGGGGAGCCTTCCCTTTGAAAATAGGAGAGTTTATCTCACACACTGTGGCTGAAACCACAATTTTGTATATCCTCAAGGTATACAAAATTTTCAACCAACAAAAATAAAATTACTTAAAGAAAATTAACTCCACCCCCGAAGGAAGGAAGTGCTTTGGATATTGTTCGCTGCATGGCAGCAAGGAGAGCCTCCCACCAATATCGTTTCTGCCTGAAAGGCTTCACTTCTCTTCTGATGGGAATTGCAGGAGGCAATCCTTCTGGAATGAAGATTCTCAGGTATTCGTAAATCCATGCAAAGGTACTCTGACAAAAGTCAGAATATGATGCAAACGGGCAAGCTGATACCCCTGAGACATTAGTTCTGTTGTCGTCCATCTTTGGAATGTTGAATTCTTCAAACCAGTCGATCAAGTTCCAAACTCGATTTCTATAATGCCGTAGGTGATCCTTTCTAACCTGATAATACCCTTTGACCGGCTCATCGATCAGCTCTACATCACTTTTAACACATAGGAGTTTGATTCCCATGTCCTCAGCATCTTTGAGGCCTTGCAAAAGCACCTCTTTTTCTGCTCCAGTGAATTTCAATTGCTGGAAATGTGCAACTGGGTTCAACTGTCCTTTAGGGGAGATGATCAATTCCCCTGCTTCTAAAAATTTTGAACAACCTCCATTGAACTGTATTGTCCATGACTTTGTATCCTCTGTCGGTCTCTTTTCAGAACAAGCAATGTTCTGGTCTTCAACTTTTATTTCTGACAAAGTCACGCAATTACCAGGACCCATTTCAGGCTTTGCTCCTATTGAAACAGATGATTTGAGCACAACCTGCTTCTTTGCAACCTTGAGAATCTGATCTAGTTCTTCTGGATGGTCCTAAAGATATTCCAATTGAGAGATTTGTACCTTGGTCTTCACCATGGAAGCTACGATGTCAAAATTTGCTGAAGACGTCTCTTGAGCAATTGGCATAGTAATCGCATGTGAAGGTTTGGGTTTTGAAGTGAAAGGCACTTCTTCACCCTCTTCGTTTGATTTCCGCCTTTCTTCTTCTTTCTGTGCTTTGGAATGCTGAGCATGTGTAAACACAGGAGGAGCGTACTAACGGTATTCTTCTTCTTCATTTACGGGTTCTTCATCAAAGTATCCCGCTGCGGAGTCGCCATCGAAGTTGTCCGTCTGTGGTAAAACAACCTTTGAACTTGGTGTTGGTATAAAACTAGAACTAGGAGCAGCTTCAGTGTATCCCATGATTTGGATCATTCTCAGGTTCTCTGGACATGTGGATCTGGTATGTGTATCGATGTCGTGGAAAGGACAAAATACTGCACTGTGTGCAACTTCAATTATTAGTCTTGGTGGAGATGTTGGCAACCGTGGCTGAAGATTGTCTCTCTTTGGCTGGTACGGTTGTTGAATTGGAGATCTGATGGAATCTATTTTCATCAAGCCAGAAGTGATCATATTATCTTCCAACTTGATGGCGTGTTCTTGTGCACTCTTCAACTCTGTTGCTTTGGCCGTCTTGAGGAAGAAGGCTATCTCTGATGGAAGAGCATTTATGAAACAGCTTATCAGAATCTCCGGTGATGGATCGAGTGTAGAAGAAATTCTTGTAACAAGACGATTAAATCTTGCTATAAAATCCCTCATGTGTTCTTTGTGCTCCATCTTTGAATTTGTGAGTTGGGCAAACAACATATGGTTGTCTTCAACGGGCTTGAATCTGGCCAAAAACTTCTCGCTCATAGTTGCCCAACTTGTGATACTGCTTGGCGCCAAGTGATTGAACCAGTTAGCAGCATTTCCCACAAGAGTCTCGACAAAGAGACGCACCGCGATGTCTTCATGTGCTACGTGCAAGACGGCACAAGCCATTGTGAATGCAAAAAAATGGTCCTCCGGGTGTTGAGTTCCATCGCCGTGAAACCGAGGAAAACGCTTCCTTGACCCTTTAGGTAACTCATGATTTACCTCAAAAGCCAAAGGTCCAATGTTATTACCCCAAGGTAATGGGGGTGGACGTCGCCTGTAAGCATTGTTGTTGTTATCATCCATTGCTTCTGTCTGGATCATGCAATCGGATGCCAGAGTGTGATCCCGTGAAATAAAAGCGTTTAGCTTTTCTTGAAGTTTTCTTGCCTCGTGCCCCACGGTGGGCGCCAGAAAACTTATCAAAATACAACCGTGTTCACAGTCAGCAGGCGAGTTTTTCAGAGTGCAGTTCACGTAGACTGAATTTAAGACCAAATCGGCCTTAATTCACGATTTCATCAGAAAAGCTGAGACCGATTTGTATCAAGTGCATTTAGAGGGTTGACAGGCGTGGTTACTCAAATCCATATGGTTGCATGCCTCGTATAGCCAATTGTTTTCCAAAGGTGGTTTAGAGGGTTGATACTGTTGGAATTTTGCATATGCAATAAGTTCGTTTGTATTTCTCACAAACAGAGTGTGCGCAGTCAAATCTCGCAATTTCGTCATGCAAAAGTGTCAGAAGCATCAAGCTGCAGAGGAGATAATCGCCATCACTTTAGTTACGGAGCCGCCAAAGTTATGAGTCAGTGAAATGCTAGTTTGAGTGTGCAAAGATTGCTCAAGTTGCTGACATTCAGATGCTGATGCAGTTAACAATCTCGTTGAGGGATTGCTTGCTCGAGATCACCGATAGTAAACTTCAGTTCCCACCTCTCAGGATAGACATTAAACACAGGAGTTAAACTTGGCGTTACCTTCTCAAGTTGACTTGCTATTTCATCTCATGCATATCTATTCTGAGATTAGCTTTACACACTTGGAGTTTCATTTAGGGTTTTCCGTTAACTAATGGTAGTGTTCCAGTTAACATGCTTTCAATAAGGACGTGCATGCTTGCACAATTGTCCATTTTTAGATTAGATATTTCGGTTAACTGATGGTAGTTTTCTAGTTAACTGTATAGTTTTCTTTATTAGGGCTTAGCAATAAATCTTGCATGCATTGCAAGACTGTAGTTGACTCAAGGTGATTTTAGGGTTCCCTACACCTTGATGTATATAAATAAGAGCTTTTGCTCATTTGTAATTAACTTTTGCACGAGAGAGAAATATATGCTATGCCTACCTTGCCCTCAATATTGCTCGTTCTGTATCTGTTCATGCGTTTTACTATTATGATGAATTGTTATGCCACATAGGGTTTCATGCAATTGTAATGGTGAATTCTTTCCTGTTTTGTGTTCAATAAACTTGTCCAGATTGAGATGATAGTTGTGCCACCTTGCCTTCAAGTAGAGAATCTGTTCTTGGTTATCGTGTGATGTGTGTGAACAATAAACTTGTTCGGATTGAGCTGATAGATGTGCCACCTTGCCTTCAAGTTGAGAATCCGTACTTAGTTTATCGTATATTGTTGTTTCCAATAAACTTGTTTAGATTGAGCTGATAGATGTGCCACCTTGCCTTCAAGTTGAGAATCTATACTTGTTTATCGTCAGATAGTCAACCTTGCTCCATTTCCTCATGCTCTGTTTTCTTGAGGAAACTGGATAGATTTAAAGTAGTTAGCTTAGTTGTAGTTAATGATCTGCGAAACCAGAAAATCCTTAGCTGCAACGTTCTTGGTTTTTTTAACCTTGTGCCTCTTCCAGTGGAGAACAAAAAGATAGGACTTAGATTACTTTTCTTTTCCACGCATTCCAGCACTACGAGGGAGTTTCCCCTCCTAATTTGAAGAGCACTCATTACGCAGTGTGCATAGCTGTCCGTACAAACCTGCACTCCAGAGGTGTTAGTTTTTACGCCAACAGAGCATACCAATTCATCACAATGGCAACACACACAACTCATTACATGTGCTTAGACCTTGAATATACTATGGCAATGCTAATTATTCCCATAACAAGATTGTTTTCACAAAAGCATTTTGTCAAACAGTTCCTGTAATATCTAAACAGAATCCCTAGCAAAAAGTTGCATAAGCTGCCTTTACTGAATATTGAGCTTGTTTACATACTTTTATCTTCCAATGGATACAACAATGCAAGCTTGATAATTGCATACCCATCATTCGTCAGGAAGAACATTATATTGTAACACTCGAAAATTTGATGCTCATTTAGCCACATAATTTACCAAACTGAATACATTCCAAGTATGTAAAAACAAAAAATGCATTTGTCATGATCTTTCCATAATGCTTAAAGTTAAATTCTGAATCAATCTCATTCCATGTATGCAAAAGAAATAAATTAAATTAACAACAAGGATCATTGCAATGATACATATATGATTGCCATTCGCATGTCAATGAGTTTCCATGAATTTGCTCAAGTTTCAATTACATCACTAACTTTCAATCAGTATATCTATTTCAATGTTACATCAAATCTTTCTTTCCAATACATCTATTTCAATGTTACAATACTAAATTACAAATGAAATTACATTTACAAGTGGCTTTTCAAGCCATTCCAATTAATACATGAATACATTTATAACATTTAAATCTCTGAACCTCAACCGCTGTGACATCACTGGTCTTCTTGCAAGCTAGGGCCAAGAGTGTGATTAAGGCGCCTTTTCTGCCCAACCACGAAGTGCAATACTTCCCCAGGTTTCTTCCTAACTCGAAGAAATCCCCGACCCTGCACGAGGAGCCTAGCAACCTGAAACAACAACGCAGGAGGGGACTCTCGATGCAAGCCTGATGCCTATATGCATTCCTAACATGAGAATCACATATTTCTTGCAAACAGGAGGTGGCAAAGACCTATATTCATTTAGTTCTAGGCTTTTAATTCCATCTATTTCAATGGTGCAAGTGCTTGGCCAAGCATAAATAAAGTAAAATGATAGTTTTAGAGAAGGTAAAACTACCGTCTCTATGGGTCCACCTTCGACATCCTGTCCCAGAAGTTTCTCAAAATACAGTAAATAATGCATTTTCCATCTAATTTCACATTCGATTTCTACACATTTCTAATTTCAAAGAAATTTCATCATTTTCCAAGGTTTCCACAAAGTTTGTCAAAATAGCTTTCATGTATGCATTCAATAAAAATAAAGTTTTCTTGTACAATTTCAAGTAAGTTTACAACACACAATAAATTCAGTTTCAATTCTATTTTCTAAATTAGTTTTGCTCACAATAAATTTAATAGTTTCAGCAAAAGAAAACCACTCTTCTCAGAAAATTTGCTAATTATGACTTTGTTTTCAATAGTCTACATTTGCTATAAAGTTTCATCTTCAGCTCTTATCATTGCCTTATGTGTATTTTCACTAAGTTCAGAAAAGATAAAAGATAACTCATTCAATGCATCAATATTCAGAAATTTGGTAGTTGTAGAAAAAAAAAAAACTAAACAATGTAAATAACCACATTGCGTACAAATTCAAGTTCACTACTGTACACAATGTTATTTTTGTGAATTTAATCAGCTACTTTTCTACGGTTTGACTTTTAAATTTTAAAACTCACTGTACAGATCTGTATGTATAGTTATAAAATAATCCCCATATGCATACATACATGGTAAAACTTAAGGCTGAATGTATATATAATGTGTTGTGTTTCAGTTTAGTATCAATGACAGGAAAACGTGTTTCCTATAGACAACAATGATATGTGTGCCAAGTATTTATATATAAACCCATATGTATATTTATATATATCTGTGTGTATATATCTACATATATGTATTTATATATAAATATATATATGCAACCTTATATATTTTCTGTGTAAAATAAACAGAGTATACCTATACCTGAATTTGTTTGTAAGTTTGTATGCATATATATATATATATATATATATATATATTTAAAATTTTATATACCATCCTATATTGCTGCACACAAAATAAAGATTTCATGGTTTGTAGTTTATGAAAAACTAAAAAGAACTACTTGATTAGCAGTTTACAGGAGGTTAGAGGCCAACGCCTCCCCATAGGGGAAGGCGCTGGCTGTGAGGAGGCAACGCCTCCTCCACAGGCCTTGGTCTGTGGAGGGCGCTGCCCTCTCACAGCGCCGCCCTCCTCTATGGCGGGGCTGGGGTGTAATCCCCATACAAATGAAATTTAATATCAAAAGTTTATCAATGCTAGTTTATGATTCATACAGTCTCTGCAAAAAACGAGATTGATACAAGCATTTGACAGTTTATATACAGACTGATACAAACTTTGATAGTATTTATATATATATATATATATATATATATACATGCACAATAATATATGTGTATATAAATATATATATATATATATATGTATGTATATGTACACTTATTTACAGAATCACAGTTCCAAAGATTGAAAAACAAATTCAAGAACCACAGTGATTAAAGAAGAGAAAAATAAACCCCAATTCTGAAAGGAGTATAATTGTGCAAATCCTTTCAATGCACTCAAGGAATGTAATATTTTCTCAGACTTTTACAGATTTGCATACAATTCAAACTGACATTCAAATTCTTCAAAAGTATTTTCATATTTCAACAAGATTTGAGAAAAAGAATGGGAAACCCGGAGTTTATGCTTCTAGCTAGAAATGGTCTTCAATCAACTTCTTTCCTTTGCCCCTGTTCAATCTGGTTTTTCTGAGCAAGCTTCTTCTCTTTCCTTCTTTCCAGCTGCTTCTCCGGCTCTTTATTTTCCTACTATTCTCAAAGGAACCATTCTCAACTCACTATTTTAAAGATTCAGCATCTTCTTGGCAGCCATTATAGCAAAGATTGCAGAGCTTATTTTCAAGAAAGTTTTTCCAAGAACTATTACCTTCTCGGGAATTCACTTCCCTTTTTAAAAAAAAATTTCATTTCCCATTTTCTACCCTAATCTTGAAATGTAATTTAAAATTAATAATAATTTTCAATTTAATTGCATGTAAATCCCATTTCGAAAATATTTACCCAACAATAAAAATAAATATCTTATAACTTAATGATTAACTAATTAACTCAAAGTTTAACACAAAATAAAAGAAGAATAGCATGCATCATCATTTAAATCAAGAATCTATAATTAACTTTTAATTAAAGCTTAATCCTTTATTTTACCATGCTTTCACTACATCATTTATTTAATTTACTAATTATTATTTAATTTGCAATCAATTCAAAACAAACACACAAAAATTAGACATTCCTAAATGCAGTCTATATGAAACTAAGTGGTGTGTGTGATTGAGAGGTTTTCCTGCTTTGTCTTGTCAAGAAGCTAATCACCTCTCCTTAATTACACCCTTGGGCTTCGACTTCCTGCAACTCAAGTGCACTCAGGCACACAACAGTAATTGAATTAGTATCATATTAAGATATAAATAAAGCAATACATTACATTAATTAAATGTTTCTACTCTATTTTGCTTCATTTTCAAAATAAAACGCATTCAATACTATTCAACTTTTCACAATTTAAATAAACACTTTCATTTATCTCCACACCAAAACACCTTCATATTAATTATTATTCTACCAAGCATATCAAAGCATGAAATAAATCCATACAAAACCAAAAATAATCTACATCAGGATTGAGACGTGACATATATCTACTAAACACAGATTGCAGATTAGATATTAAAAGTCGACTAACCTTGTTGCTTCCTTAATTGGTGCAATCACTCCATAGAAAAGCAAGTGGCACTAGTGCTCGACTCCAACTGAATGTTTCCCTTTCCAGTCTCTTTAGTATGGTGATGGCCCAATACTTGCAGACTCAATTCAAATAATTATCGACTTCCTCTATATTATCTTTGGACGTTTCTTCATTTCCAAGCAGCTCCCGAATAATTATTCGCATGAGCAATGACTCTCTCGATTTCTTTATTTATGGCGACTGAGTGTGGGCTCGATTTCTCCAAATATAATATCGATCTCTTCAAATAATGTTGACTCCCTAAATAGACGGCAGAAATAATTTGGAAGACATCCAAATCTATGCAACCTCTTCAAATATAAATTTGTCTTTTGAATTTATACGGCTTGTTGTTTGTCAATGGCTTCTCCTATCTTTTTGAGCACCGACTATCACATAGCAAATTGCACCTTTTGCTTATCTCTCTCTACCTGCTCAATCATTGAGCGATTGTCTTATTCTATTTTGTCTTTACCTGTCTAACCTTTAGTTGACTCGACTCCTTCATTAGCTTTGGTGTGATTGACAATGCTTACAAAACAAATCAATTATTATAATAAATCCTCAATCTATGATATCGATCCCAACCAGCAACTTCTTAGACACCTCTGACTCCTCCTTTGAAATGACACTGCTAATGATGTGATTTATGTTATATTCGATAGAATATGATTCTCCTGGCGTTACCCAAATGTTGGAAAATATAAAATTGACAATATACTGATACGTGAGTAGAGATCATACCCCTGACGGCTCTTTTAAAGGCTCTCGATTCTAATACCCTGAAGAGCTTCGATCCTTTATTCATAAAATGTCTGCACACTTTTAATGAACCGTCTAATGTGGGACAACCTTTCTAATGGTAAGGAGAATTAATAAATTGATCTGCATGTGATTGACTAGCTATGTACCCATATATCCAACAGAAATGATAATAAATTTTGAATTCTTCCAAACCCTTAGAAATTTTCCTTAAACACCTAAATACGCAGATAGCCAATCAACAAAATATTAAAATATCAATATAACCATTTTGCAAACCTGATATAATTTTGTTGATATTATCGATGTAGCTCTGAAATTTTTTCTTCAAAGACTCACAAAATTTCCTTTACCGCCCAATGTGAACTCCGCCATGAATCCACTCCCTAAAAGAGTCAAGTTTTCATCCAACCCTTTCCAATCTGCTAGAGGTTTTCATCCTCAAAGATTTACCTAAATCAAAGATTCAAGCCCTTGCATAAAGCATAAGAAATATAACTCAATATTGGATGCCCAAATGCTTTGCCCTCAACTCCTTTTAAAGGCTCCAATGAATCTTCTAGAAGAAGCCAACTTGCAACTAACGCTAGCTTCTAGAAGAAACTTATTTAATAAAGTGACTTTTTTTAATATTTTATTATTTCCACTTTATTTTAATTAAAATAATTAATTAAAGTCATCCTCTTGAAATAATATTAATTTTTGGACAACTTAAATTAATTAAATCACTTTATCAATAATTTGGGGACATTACAATCACCTCTTTGGCTCTATCCATGGCCTCATATAGATATCCCATGGGGTTTTGATCCCCATCCAACAATCATAGAACCCTAACCAATGATTCTAATGCCTAAATATCAAAATTTTACAAAATCAACAAATTGTAACATTGAAAAATAAAAATAAATAAATAGAAATTAGAGTTTGTAAACTTACGTTGATGATCTCCACAACTTTGGCGAATCTATCAGAAAAAATGTTCTTCACAATCTTCTCTACTTTATCCTTCCTACAATAAGGACTCTCTAATCATCTTTCACTCACAAACATGCACTTAAGGTTGGGCATTGTAGCTAATATAATCTGCAAGGTGAGTAAATTAGTGGCAAAGTGCATGAATCTTGATCACACAAAAACCTTGCCATCAATGTGCTCTCTCATAAGATTTATGACCCATGTGTGGTTGTAAATGTATTTTGTGATATTCCTTACTCTTCAACCACATTCTACACCCATCTTACTTTCCCTATGTCCCCAAGGAGTAGGTTAAGACAGTGAGCAACACAAGGGCTCCAAAACAATGTTGGGTGCCTTGCCTCTAGAAGTCTACCGGCTACCATATTTGCAGCTACATTATTGATCACTATTTGATTTAGGACCCATGTGTGGTTGTAAACGTACTTTGTGATACTCCTTACATCTTCAACCAAATTCTTCACCTAGCTTAGTTTCCCTATGTCCTCAAGGACTAGGTTAAGACAATGGGAAGCACAAGGGCTCCCAAACAATGTTGGTTGCCTCGCCTCTAGAAGTCTACCAGCTGCCACATATACAACTACATTGTTGATCACTATTTGAATGGTATTTCTGCTCCCACCTTTATGACCACCTCATCCAACATATTGCACAAGGCGTTTGCATTTTTTATTTCATTAGAGGGATCAACTAATTTTAAAAAGACTAGTTGCCCCCTTAAATCCATTGAAAATTTTGAGTGTCCTATTTCTACCATCTAGTCACCCATCAAAAAAATGTGCAGCCTTTCTTTTCCCAAATTCTTTTTTTTTCTTTTACTTGTAGGTTTGTGTTTTGGACCTCATCCTGCAATAATGGCCCACTCAACTCATGACGGTGTGTGGCCTTGAACCCCTTACTTTCCATGGTCAATGCATTGATCAATTGTTCCCAATAAGGACTCAAAGCAATATTAAATGGAATATTGTTGTAGTACCAAAAGCTTGCACGTGTTAACTTTGCCTCATGTTGCAATTCTCTATTCCATGTAGTACCTTCTATTGAAGGTTGTGCACCAACAAAAAAAATAAAACCATGGTTGCCTGACCACACTTCTTGATTTTCATATCCATGGCCCAACGGAAGAAGAGCCCCCCATATCTCCTTATAACCCTGTAGAACTTAAAATTGGGTTCAGGGTTGCCATTGCCTCTGCTATTCTCTTTTTCTTTGCTTTCCTTTGTTCATATACTACAAGGAGTGCTTTCACCTCCTTCTCAACCTTCAACCTCTAGACCAACTACCATAGCAAAGGATCTGTGCAAGGTGATTTTGAGTCAATTTATGCCAACAATCATACTTTAGTGCAATGGATACAAATAACTTCTCCTCATACTAGATATGGTGTCCCATGTTTCCACAAAAGATCCTTTAGTTTGCCACTAATTCTTTTATTTTTGGAAGCCATATTTCTTTAAAAAAATATGAATTCTAACAAAAAGGAAGGCAACATAAAAAAATAAATAATACCTATTTAGTAGCCTAAACTTCAAAAAATGAAAAATAAAAAATGTTGCATAATATGTTTCAAAGATCAATAGATTGTTGATTGTGGAAATTATATGAATTTTAAAATTTTTGTTCATATTGCAAATTTTAACAACTTGCAGGGTTGAACTTTCACATTTATAATTGTGAAAGTTCAAGCTTGCGGGTCGTTTAAATAAAATTTTGCTCATATTGCAAGCTTAAACAACCTACAAGTTTGAATTTTCACAATTATCATTGTGAAAAATCAAGCTTGTAGGTAGTTTAGTAGAATGTTGGTTGTGGAAATTATATTAATTTTAAATATTTTGTTCATATTGCAAATTTAAATGTCCTATAGGCTTGAATTTTCACAATTAAATTCGAGCATGTAGGTCATTTAAATGAAATTTTGTTCATATTGCAAGTTTAAACAAACCGCAAGCTTGAATTTTCACATTTATAATCATGAAAATTCAAGCGTATAGGTCATTTAATTGACATTTTGTTCATATTGCAAGTTTAAACAACTTGCAAGCTTGAATTATAATTGTGAAAAATTCAACACTTTCAAACTCCGGCATAGAAAGGAACCAAAGGATATTAAATTATGAAAAATAAATTTATAGCCTACAAGTCGTTTGAACTCGCAATTTTTTTTTATAAAATTTCTGATTTCAAGCAAAAAAACTTACAAATGGTGTCTCCAAATGTGTGCCATAAATTCAGGAAAAAAATTATTGATAAAAAGTTGTAGATTCACGTCCTAAATTGTGTCCCAAATTGCATGCCCTAAATCACCAACTATGTTCCCAAAATGCTTAAAACAATGATTTTTTTGAAATAACCATTGCAACTATGATTTGGACCATTTAGTTGCAATTTCAGCCATAAGATGTTTACAATTTATTGAAGGTCAGAAAACACTTTATGAAAAATAGAACATGCGAGGGGTTGGTGGCTCCATGAGAAGACCCTAACATTGATGATGGACATCATATGTTTGAATTCCAACTAGTCCATGCCTTTTCAACATGGTATCAAAGGAAAGTTGGTTGAGCTCAAGTTGTGATTTAGGCTAGGTGTTACCAGGTCAATGCATACTTGGGAAAAGGGAATCTCTGAATGATAGATAGCTCAATGGTAGATAACCCTAGCATAGTGAAAGAGGGACCTAGGGACAAATTGTAGGGGGTACATGGTTTTCAACATACTTGCCACCTATTTGAAATCATAATAGGTGAGAAAGATTGAGCTGAGTTTTCTTCTAATCTAAATAATGCAATACTTATTTTACAAATATAATCTGATCCATTTATCAAATGTTACAATTATCTAGATTGAGTTGAATATTAGTGCAAAACCTAGAAGATAATACTAAATTAATATCCTATGATTTTTGAGTTGATTGAATTATCAATAGTAAATACTCCTTACAATTTTAGTACAAAAGATAAGACTTGTATATGACTAGATATATTAGCTTTTATTATATGCAATAATTTTTTTGTCAACTTTGAGGTTATTGGTTACAATTTTGGCATCCTCAGGAGATTTTGGAGGTTTTCAAAGACACGCATATTTTATACATCCCAGGTGCAATGACACCAACTGAGGTGATGCCTGACTCTAATTTTATTGTTTTCTTGAAACAAACACTAGATAATTGTTTTCTTGATTATTTTTATTATTCTCAAGAGTTGATATTGCAAACTGTAATATTAGTATGCATTGGAGAATGTCTTGTTTGTACATACTCTTTCCAATTATGTATCTAAATTCCAAAGGACTAGCTATCAGAAGTTCAAATTTTCTGTTTCTGCAAGTGATCTATTCAACTGTGCAGGTACTCAATGCTCATGCTTTTGGTGCTAGAATTATTAAGGTCTCCCTCTTTGTCACCTTATGCTTTCTATTAGTGATTTCTTTTTGTTGTCATACTATCCAATTATTTTTTGTAGATTGGTGACATATTTTAGTTTTAGACAGAAAACCTTTTAAATTGTTCCTATTAGAAAAACTACCATCCACTTGCTTTTGGGTGTTTCCGTACCTACCTGGTTCATAAATTAATTTGGTATATTGTAAAAATTGCTCTCTGTATTCTATTCCACCATCACTAACCATAGTCCTGGTGCTTAAATTATTGAAATTAACTATTTCAACATTAGGGTATGCATTATGTTAGCATTTCATAAAATTCAGTCCTTCCGTCTATAATAATATATTCTTCATTAATTCATTTTATTTTGTAAAATTGATATGATATTGCCTAAAAGCATTGATGACATTTAGCTTTGCAATCTTGACTTTTTCTAATTGTCAATTTATTATATAAGTAGATTGAAAAGAATATCGTCTTATTGCTTTAGAAAATAGAGAGAATATCGTGTTGTATAAGTAGATTGGAGAGAATATCGTGTCATTTCTTGGGGAGATGTTAAAGGTTTTCTAGATTAATTTCAAACAAAATAGATATAGAAAATAGTTCATGTTTTTAGTGATATGTATGTCTTGTTGCTCAATTGCCTACACAATAGCAATAATCAGATTGAGTTTTTAGTTGGTAATGGAATGGCATAATTAAGGCTAGATTGTAGTAATCTTTTTTTCGTGTTTTAATTTGCACCTTTTAGTGCAACACAAAATGAAGTAGATGTGTGGTAGATCTACTCTTCAAATTATAAGGGGAAGCCCCCTATAACAAAAATAGAACTAAAAACTCTAATTTGAACAATATGTACTTGCTAATTATAGTTTGTATAGGCATTTTTTTTAGGTTTTTGAAAGCATGTCTTTAAGTATGAAATGCAAACAAACTTTAACTAAACCCTGTAACAAAAACCATGTTTATGTTGTTCAACTAAAATCGAAGACTAAGTAGTGCATCTACACAAGCTAGTATTGGTTTAAAGTTTAAACACAAGGACACAAACACTTTGGTAAATTGAATTAAATAATTGTGTATGAAATGTTTGATGAGTCACTGTATGGTAAAATTCTTTTAGACAATTTTTTTGAAACTGAAATGCTCTTTCATGCTTTCGGAAAAATATCTGCAAATTTTTAATATGAAATCATTGCAGAACAAATTGCCTGCATTTAATCTATAATCCTCCATTTGTAATCTTGAAGAAATATACACAGTTTGCATAAGTCAATAACCAAACAATTTCCCAAGTTAGAGAAAAGCACATAATGCATGTTCGAGCTCATTTCAAGTAGTTTACATACAGAGAAGCCTGCTGTTATTAATTTTGCAAGTATGATGCCTATGCTGCAAAATTTTAAATTATCCTAGTTAAGACTTTTATTAAATGGGAATGCTTTTTTTACTGCTATTGGTATTTTTAATGCCTCTTATTACTTTTAATTTATGACATATGGTGCTAAACATTGGTCTTGTGTGTTTGGTATTATGCCCAGATCTACCCTGTAACAGTTCTAGGTGGTGAACGATATATACAAGCATTGAGAAGACCTTTCCATCATATTCCTATGGTTGCTTCTCAGGGAATTACATTGGGTTTGTATTCCAATCGATAGTAATTGACTGGTTATTTCTTGACTTTTCTGTGTAGGTAATTTCTTCATTCAAGTTGTAAAAGGTTGCCTTCTTAAATAATGGGTGCCTAAATAATTTTGTTGTATACAGATTGAGGGATATGAAAATAGATTGTTTATTCTGAAAAAATATCGCTTAAACAGTGCTTTGTAAGCTGCAAGTATTAAAAACGTAGCAGTGCTGTAGTTACTTAGAGATGTGAATCAAGCAATATGCCATATCTGTGGTCTGCAATTTTTAGTATCCCAAGAGATAAGCTTAATATACAATAGAAATGTGTGGAACCTTAAATGTCTCTCTTCTAAGTCACATTTTCTACAGGGTTTATGAACTCTTAAGATGTCATTTTCTCCTTTATGCAACATTCTTTAAGAACAATAGGTACAATTCAAGTTTCTACGTCTTAACATTAGGTTTATGCTGCAGATTGTTTGGTAATTTTCATTAATGGGATTGGATTACACTATTTGATAATTGATGTAAAAATCATAGGACCTTTCATTATATTTTTATGACTAGTTGATATCCTTACACTCATTAACCTCCTAGTAGTAAATCACCATATGAATACACTATGGTATCCCTAAGTATTACTAATCAGTTGTCTATCTGGTGGCCTTGCATAGTAAACTCATCTTTCTTGAGATAAAAACCTGAATTGTACAAGCATGAGGAATACAACCCTGTAAGACACTAAGTTTGGAGTAAAATTTTATTGAACGCTAAAACCTATCCAACCCTTGACCATCCTGCCATCATAAATATTAACAATGCCATTTCTAAACTGGAATGTAAGTCAAAGATTGATACCCCTATATTTCTGGAAGTTAATCGTGGAGATTTGATAGATTGGATTACAGATTTCAAAAATTATTCTTATTATGAGGAAATAGATGACCTGAAGAGAGTGAAGTTTACATACACCAAGTTGAAAGGTCATGCATCTCTTCAGTGTGTTCATATGTAGTTAGGAAGCATTAAAAAGAGAAAACATAAGATTAAGACTTGGAGTAGGATGGTTAGAAAGTTGAAGGGAATTT
>VDFB02085560.1:0-22546 GCA_007258455.2 Sequoia sempervirens
TTGCAGTATGCGGTGAGCAAGATTACGCTGCCATATTTTGATGGGTCAGAGAAGACATCAGCTAGGTCTTGGGTCCAGAAATTGGACAATTACTTGTCACTTAGGCCTATGCAGGAGGATGAGGCAATTAAATTTGCCACTTTACATCTGGACGGAGTAGCACATGATTGGTGGCACCATGGCATGTATACTTTAGGCCATCATGCGGTTAATACCTATCAGGAGTTCACCAGCAGACTGATAGAGAGATTCGATAAGAAGGATCCGGAATTGTATTTCAGAGAGTTGGCTCAGCTCAGATAGACGGGTAGTCTGGATGCATACATTGGCGAGTTTCAGAGAGTGGCAGTCATGGTGACAGGGATTTCGGAGCGGAGACTTATCATACTATTCGTTGAGGGTTTGACAGAACCCATGAGAGGTTGGGTCAAGGTGTTTGATCCTACTACACTTCAGGAGGCGATGCAGAAGGCAAGGAGTATGGAGCTTGCTGCTCCGAAGAAACAATTTTAGCCTAAAACAAATAACTTGCCTGTCGAGGAGAGTCATACACCAGTTGCAGAACCAAAAAGGAAACCAGTTGCAAGAATTGATGATGCAACTCGGGAGGAATGCAGGAAGAAACAACTCTGTTATTGGTGCAAAGCACCCTACAGCAAGGAGCATGATTGTCCTTTGAGACCGAAGGGCAGAGCCAACCGCGCCATGCGGGTTTACTATGATGATGACGAGTCTGATGATTCAGACCCGCAGGTTGTTTCAGAACATGCAGAGGCCAGGAATGCCTCTATGGAGTTTGGGCCCGATGCCAACTTATCCCCGTTGGTATTATCTACTAGTGTACGGGATGACTCATTCAGGTTCAAGGGATTAGTGGAAGGACAGCGATGTATTGCTATGCTCGACACTGGAGCCACACACAATTTCATTGATGAGAGCTTCGTCAGCAGATGTAGACTCCAGACAGAGGATTTCGCTGGATTCAGAGTTCGGGTGGCAGATGGATATACACTCACTTGCACTCGACGGATTTGTAATCTCACACTCATGTTGACTGATTATGAGTTGCAGGCAGACTTTTATGTAGTCAACCTGGGTGGGATGGATTTCGTGATGGGTATGAGATGGCTGCAGGACATTAGTGTGTTCACCCTCAACTTGCCTAAAATGGAGATGAGATTTGAGGTACAGGGCAAGAAATATGTGTTGAGGGGGATTACAGATGCCAGCCTTTGTTCTATCTCTCTCGTTAGTGGGAAGAGCGAGAAGGTAGAGCAGGATTTTGCACAGACCAGGCATGGTTATGCTCAGTACCCCGGGGGTTCTGAGGCAGTAGTTTGGGATCAGCCTAGTGGTTTGGTTCCGTTTGTGACCAATCCATTGTTTGAGACAGATGTTATATCTTCATACGACAATCCGCTCTTTGAGTTTGATATGAGTAACCCACCTGATCCTGGTCTTGAGCAGAGTGATGATAGCGTTTGGGATCCTACTAGTGCACTGGGATTTCAGACTCAGCTCACGGAGGAGTATCACAGTGTATATATGGTGCAGAGTGCATATAGCTTCATGATTAATCCGCATGTACACGATTTGTTTCAGGTGCACAGTAGTGGTATGCACGTGCTTGATATGTTGGATGATAGTATATCTCGTGCAGTTTTAGGGGTTAAGTGTTGCTTGTCGTTTGACATGCCTCCTGAGTTTCTTGATCCTATGCCGGACCGCACTGAGGTTAATGGGGAATGGCCTCTATTCTTCGATGGGTTAGTAAGAGATTCTGAAGGAGCGGTTGTGGCGGCCAGGAACATTATCCGGTATTACTATCCATATTAGGATCCGAATTAGTGCGGTCACGGTAGGTATTTGCAGTTAGCGAGGACAAGCAATGAATTTGAGGAGAAGCCGGACTATCATGTCCACTGTTTTAGGCGACAACTGTTTTGTCAGGGAACAGCCTATAATTTCGATCCTCATTAGAGGTGACGGAAGTGTACGAGGATCATCGAGGCTTGATTACTTTCGGTGTTTGGTAGCTCCACTTTGCAGTTGTGTCAGGTTGGGCCTTCGCAGAATCTTCCAGAGAGCTTTTTCAGGAACTTTCTATTTTTAGAAAGTTAGGTCAGGCGGAAGCTGCTATTTCAGGCAGGGCACCTGGTTCAGCCATTCAGCTCAGAGTCGACCCAGTTCAGCAGTTTGTTGATCAGACGGAGAAATAAGGAGTATTTAATGATTTATTAAATATTTAATATTTTGACTTTATAATAAAGTCACTTTATTGAAATATTTAAATATTTAATTAATTTGGCAAATTATAAAGTATTTCTTATACTTTATAATATTGAGTTAATATTTGATAAGTGAATAAATTATAATTCACTTAAAAGGACGCCAATTAATTATTGATTATTTCTCCTAAGTTCTAAAGTGAGAATTAAATCATTTAATTTAAATGATTATTTTAAAGGAGTTGGGTCGAACTTTTCAAAGGGGATATATATTCTCAGCAAGGACAAATCGAACCATTATGAAATGTTATTCTAATTTGTCTTTCATGCTCTGAGCATTGGAGTTTGTAAACTTTAGGGTTTCTGGCAGACGAACGTTTCTGAAGAATGAAAACTCTTCAGAGATCAGGCAGACTGAGGCTGGGCAATACCAGCTGAAGCGCGCACTTGGTGATTTCACACAGGGATCACAGACTGAGCTTATTCATTGTATTTAGCAGAGATTCACAGAGATAATCATCAGATAGAGAGGGCGACTTCATCAGAGAACTTCATTCAGGGATCTGGCATTTTCCTTGGGAGGCCGTACCTTGTCATTTATTGCAGCAGGCGATACTTTTCTGTATTTTTCTAGGCCGTACTACCTCTTCTCTAGAGGAACGCATACATTTATTATCTTCTGGTGTTTGTGGCTTGGTCGCTTTGGTTAGCTGAGGAGTTTGCATTGTTTTTTGTGAACTTGGAGAACCTCTTATTTCTGGCCATACCTTCTTGCTGTCAGGCTGTACAGATCTGCACCAGCCAGCCGTACTTTTCATCTCCAGAAGAAATCATCTTGGGTCTTCAGCATCCGACAGTTGTGTGTTGGGGCGCCTTGGTTCTTAGACATTTTGGAGGTTCTAAACTGGAGCTGCATGCTTGCCATTTTTTATTCCACATTCATCATTATTGCTTCAGCCGCCATTAAAGAAATCAGGTTTTCTTTATTTATTAAATTTGTATTTCCTTCATACATTGAATCTGGCTTTGTAAACCATCTGGAAGTGCAATATATTGAAGCGCCTACATTATTTGATTAAGTTTTAAGCTTATTTGGCGATCTAGAATTTATTTGGAATTTTCTAAGCATTTCTTAGCAAAAATCGCATTTTTTCATCATTTGCCTGAAAACCTCAAAAATACAAAAAAACGAAAATTTGCAAAAACAAACAAAAATCAATTAGGGTTTCAATTTGAGAACCACCAGGGTTCTGACACTTAAAGTAGAATAAGTTTCATTTCATGCAAGCAATAAATAGTAATTTTGGAATGTGGTCTTCAATTTGAGCAAACTTCGTCTATCCATACCACTAGTGTGTTCGCTGATGGTGAATGAGCCTTGTGTGGTCAACTGGAATATCATGTACTTAACTTTGATCATGATTTGTATGTTTATATGCGTCGTTGTGATGGTATTTTCATGCTAAGTTGTGATCTGAACACCTTGAGCTACTCCTTTGAAGATTGCACCGGTTCTGTGGAGGCTGTCCGAAGCGAGGCAAAGCAGAGCCTGGTTGAAGTTTGTTGAAGTTGAGCTCCATATCCCATGCCTTAGAGTAGATTAGAATCTTCTTAACTTTGCACCCTTTAAATTCAGTACTTTCTGGTTAGAATAGGAAACCCGTGCTTCATTGATAAATCGGTCGAATTGTGGAACCCCCTTTCCGCTGCTGCTAAACAATTCCCTAAGTCCCCTTGAACTACCAGCAAATCACATTGAGCCAATTGAGCCTATTCGCATTAAAAGAACCTTGGAGTTGAATGCATGAACTTTCTTTCAATCTTAGCATGTGGAATACTTTGATCAAGAGAGAATAGGGTAGCCATTGGCAACTTTATTCTGCGTTGGTGTGGTCACAAAAAACACATCAACAAGATTAAAAGCTAGTTTACTCATAGTTAAGATCTGCATAAACCAAAGAAAACCTTAGCTATGGCGCATTGTGTTTATGCACCCTTGTGTCCTACCGCTGAGTAAAAAAGATAGGAACCTTAGTTTACTATACTTTTTACATACAACATCAGCAAAGAGGGATCTTCCTCTCTATAATTCGAATGAGCAGTTACTAAAACACTTGCAATGGCTATCTGTTTCCAATAAGCACTCCAGAGGTGCTAATTGAAATGCCAACATTTGAGATACAAGTGCATGACTCTAGATAGAGCTAGTAATGTTGGGTTGAGGGATACAAGCTCCTTTCTACCATAGCTCATGACTATGATTTTTGCTTTTTACGCCATGGATATCACAATCCATGGGTTTTGTACATCTTCACTTGACAATATTTATATATCTTAAAATAATGTTTTCTTAAGCTAAATCTGCTTTTTATGCTCATGCAATCAATGTATACTTGTGTACATGATCAAAGTAGATTTTGTTTGATTAGTTTGTGTATTAAATGTTTATTTATTAAAGGGTGGGTAAAACAAGTTTTCAATCCTTAAAAATCTCTATATTTCATGGTTTTTTCAAATTTCCAAGACTTGGCCAACTCTCAGCCCCAAGTTTGACTCTAGGTCAAAAATTAGCTTGCCGAGTATGAGGCGACTAAGAGTCTTGTAACACTAACTAGAACAGTTATGATTGATTTACAAGGTGTCTTTTTCACTGGTTCAACATAAATTCATTCATCCATAAATGCTAGTCCTTTTTAATGCCTAAAAGGACAAGAATTATACATAAAGCCACAAGTCCATCAATGCTGGTCTTTTTACATGACTAGGATTAATTAAAGGCAATCTCATGAAAGATCAAGGGAAAATGTCATGAGATCCATCAAGGAAATATTTTATAAAGCAAAATAAATGTCAGAAAATGACAAATTGTAAAAAATCCACAAATCTATCATTGTTGATCTACTTTTAGATGTACTCTATACAAGCTACAGCATAAGAAATGGCTTTGCTAAAGAGAAGAAAATTGCTATTGCTACCAAGCTCACATCTTCACACCTTTTAAGCCTAATAGATGAAAGTGAATGATAAGACCATGGTATCACTGTATTAGCTACAGCAAGAGCACTGATTTGAAATAGGGCTATATTCAGTCATTTAAAATATTATTATAAAAATCACCCAAATGTTCATTAAAGACTAAAATAAATAAAATGCCCGTAAAAAGCAACATGAAGTGATTTTTGTGTGTATGATCTAAACAAGGAACTAATTTTCATGGAACAAAGCTAAAATATACTTCACAACATTTTAGTCTAATAGACAAAAGTGAGTGATAGGGGCATGGTGTCACTGTATAAGGCACAGCAGGGTAACTGAGCTGAAACAAGGCTATGAACCCATTTAAAATATTATTATAGAAAGCAGCCAGATATTCATCAGAGGTTAATAATCTAGAACCAAAAATACATTAACATGGGTCATTTTAAATGTTTAAAAACCTATGAGCTGAAGCTAAGGAAAGGGCCTGCTAGACTGAGAGACAAGTGTCAAGCACATTTAAAATATTTTGAAGAACAGAAACAAAATACTATGATGGGCTTACTTTAGCAGATTCGAAAGAGCAATCTCAGGAAGAAGGTTCAATTTAAACAAGGTTACCTCCCTACATTTGCACACCTCCAATTAGCATCAATTTGATAGGGGTAAAAAATAGTTTGAGCTTAGGTTCAATTGTTAAACATGCAGATTCTAGTGAATGATGTAGAGACCCACTGCACTGATGCATATTAGCCAAGTTAGGATAATCAGTGCAAACACAAAACCTACCCGTTCTGTACCGTAGTGTTGAAGTGCAAATAGTCCCACCAGTATAAATCATTTAATAGAAATCCTCACATGTGAAACAGGAAATCCATATAAGCATTATTAAGAAAAATCTAAGAACCAACTTTAAGCAAGCTATGTACAGTCAAGCTAAAGGTTGTAAAATATGCTAGAAATATTTCCAAATTAAACTTTCCCTGGAAGAAAATTGTGGTATCAAGTTTACGACAGTTGTTTACCCCCTTTGAAGTTGAGCCTAATCAATGAATAACAACATAACACATACTGCATACTAACCCAATGCTAGCTGATGTCAAATCAAGCCATTTTCAGGAACGCCCATTTGTATCCTAATTAGTAAGAAATATGGCATTGTTGTACCCAAACCAAATTTTTTGCTTCGCTAAGGCATTTTGCTTAATTGAGTCTTAATCTCGTTAAAGTGATGTCAGGAGGTCATTTTTGGGCTTTTTAAATATGGAGTTTGTGTAGGTTTCATGTCAGTCTGTTACTGAAGAAATTCAAGAAAAGTGAAAATCTGAAGGAAAATCATCAAAATTTTCTCTGAAGAGGGAAGCACATTTTCAAAAGGGCGCCCTGTCTTTTAGGGGCTCATATCCTATTTTTAGGGTTTGTCACCTCCAGCAGACATTTGTTTGGTATCACGCTAGCTTTGCAACGAGCTATTAAGTTTATCAAACGGACCTGTTTCGTGCAAGTTATGGAAGAAATAGCATAAAACGAGAGGAAAGCTAGAATTGGCTAACACTGGAAAAAAGAGCAGCTTTTGAAAAAGGCGCCTATCTTTTTGAGGTGTCAAATGAAGGTTTTTGACTAAATACCACCCAAGATGTTTATCTCACATTTGTTCAAACTTCGCAATGCATCCGTCAGTAGGTGAATCTGAGTTACAGAAATGCCTGAGCCGGAGGTCAAACATGGGGTCAAATCTAGGTCAAAATATCAAGGAAAAAAGCAAAAGAGCACATTTTCAGAGAGGCACCTAAGCTTTTGAAGCCTTTAATGCCTTCTTTTTTATGTTCTCAGGTATCCAGCTTCTCTGTGTTATGTTCAGCTTTCCATTGCCTGTCTCCGTCAGATCAGAAGATGACCTGTCAGCCTGCAATCATAGTTCTAGTATTATTTTGGTCAGTTCCAGAAATGGTTTAAGTCTGGAGGAAAAAGAGCAACTTTTCAAAAAGGTGCCCTTGATTTTCACCCCTCAGACAATGTTTTCTGGAAAAATGTACCTTTGCAACTATCATGTGGAATGAGGTCAGCTCCGCAGTGAGCCTATGATCCAATCCTAAAATTTGGTCAATCAGAAGTTATGAAGGATTTTTTTTTCCCTTCGTACAAGATCAAGATGAGAAAATTTGACTAAGTCTGAGAAAAAAGAGCAGTTTTTGAAAAGGGCGCTTGGATTTTTGACCCTTCAGATCATCTTAGTTTTATGATATTCAGTCTCAAGGTACCTTTTGATCAGTTTTTGTCCTGCTCTGTGATGCACCTATCAGCCAGCCAATCAGTGGAGTCAGTCACTCAGTGTTAGGGGATGAACAGAGGTCCCAAAAGACGTTCAAATCCAAATTTTCATCAAAATTGGCTAAGTCTGGAAAATGCCTAGAGAGGTCAAAGTTGATTTTTCAAAAAAGTTGACTGGTGCACCCTAATTTGAGTTCTGACTTCAGTTAGACTGAACGATTTCTGGGTTGTCATCTCCAGTTCACATTTTGGCATGTTGAGTGTTCTTTCAGTTTGCATGTCGAGTTAACTAGTTTGCATGTCCAGTTAACATCTTTGCATGTCGAGTTAACTAGTTTGCATGTTCACTTAACTGAAATGCATGTTTGAAAATCAACTTAAGTTTGAATGCATGGCGCATTAGTTGAAGTTTTGTGAAGATTTTGCGAAGTTGGCGCTTCACTTTGGATCGTCAACTTCAATTTCTAAGAGGGACGCCTTAGTTCTTAAAGCATGAATTTAAAGCATGTGAAGTATGGCGAATTTAATTTGTCAACTGAAGCTTAATTCGTATGGTGCTTTAAATAGTTTTGGCAACTGAAGTCTTAATAAGGCGACTTTAGTTCTAAAGCATGGTGCTTTATTTAGTCTTCAGTTAACTAAAATTGGGGTCCAATCATAAGCCAATCGCAATTTTCAAGGTTGCATGCATTTCTATGAATTTTGGTGATGAAACTCTATTTATTCAAGTTTAGGCGTCCATTATTTCTTCATCACAAGCTTAGAAATATACATTCTTCTTGAGCGAGCAGCAATTTAAAGGTGCTACAAGTGTCAAAATTCAGCGTTCTTCATAGCAACAGATTCAGATTGTTCAGAGGAAGAAGATTCAAGACTTTGTTTTCAGTTTGCATGCAGGTTTCATCAAATTCCAAAAAGAGATTGGCGAATTCTCCAGAAGCAGAGCAAATAAAACCTTCTTTCTTCTGTCTTATTTCTTCTATTTCTCATCTTAGGTACTTTCTTCGCATGTCAAAGAAATTCAACATATTTTTAGAGTTTGATCATTTGGGTTCGCATACTTCAGTGTTTGTAGCAAAACCCATGTCTTAGATTTTTTCGAGAAAATTGCCCCATAGTCTTCATTCTAAAGCTCTGTGCTTTTTTTCGAGAATTTATTTGCATGTGGGCCTGAAATACATTTTTTTGAGAATAAAACTATCTAGGTTGTCTTAGAATTTGATTCTGCACAAAACCCACGTTTTAGAAAAAATTTGAAAATTTTTCCCGCCATAGGCTATTTTAAGCCTTGTCCAGAGATTTTCAGTTTTTCCAGAAAGTTGTTCAAGTATATTCGACTTTACAGTCAAAAGTCTTTATTTTCAAAATGCAATTCAATCTCATTGATTATAAGACCAAATCGGTTCTTATGCATGATTTTATCAAGACTTCAGATACAGACTTAAATCATGTTTATCCAATGGTTAATCTGAGCGGTTTGGAGGGTGTTGGCAATAATTCATTGAGGAATCTTGAACGTTCCGGATTGCTGGCAGCGGCATCTATACCTGTCACCACTTTTAATCTTGAGTTCGTTCTTGCTTGTATCAAGCATTATGACTCATCTTCACGACAAATCAGATTAGCTGATGGGAGGGTTGTCTGCAGTCTCAAACCGAAGGATATAGAGAAATGTTTTGCTATTCCTCCTCGTTCAGACAATTTCACTGTGATTATTGAGGCCTATGAGAAGATATGGGATGGAGATCAAGAACGTTCACAGAGAAAGGTGGCTCAGAGATGGCTGAAATTTCAGAAGACTAACATGCCTAAAAAGATTGGTCGTGGTGAATTCAAGGATGAGGTTGCTGTTTTGATAATTTTGCTCAATCGAGTTACAAGTCAAGAGGATGCTAGCACTTTCTGATCATGGATGTTTTACCTTATTTCCATAATTCTTGATGGCACAGAACATTTTGACTGGGCTATGTTGATTAGTGATTGCCTACATCAGCAGATTTCTAATTTTCTCAAGTCTCGTGAGTTTCGTATGGTATCCTACTTGGTCTACTTAGTTGCATTTCAAGGGAGCTATAGGCATCTAAAAACTAATGGCACTCTTGGTATTCAACGTGTTCATGAGTACTATTCTCAGTTAGAGTTTTGTAAATCTAAACAAGATTTTCGAGCAGTGAATGATCATTTTTCTATGAAGACAGTCAGAGATCTTGACAATGAAATGCACATTCGTATTTCTGCCAAGGCAAAATCAGCAATGGAGACTTGGGCAGATTGGTTTATCCAATTCCCTACTTTCACATACATCCGAGTTTATGGATATGTTGGAGAGCCTCTGATGTTGCCAAGGTATCCTTCAGACAAAATCATCTTCATGGAGTTTCTCAGGCAGATGCAACATGTTCATTTCTTTCTTCGCAGTCGTCATAAGACTACGGCTACTTTTCCATTTGGATTGGGAATTTTTACATGCAGTGCGGCAACAGATGCCAAGCATATGTCAACTGAGATAGAAAGATTCAAGCTTAAAACTCATACTGAGAGGCGTTCCTATGATACTTTGGGTCATTATGTAGCCAAGTTAGAGTGAGGGATTGCACATAAGCCAGCACTTGAAGATTTTTGGGCTAGTTGTGAAGATGAATTCGAGGTTCGTTGTCGTCACTATTGTAGACTCACTATCGCTCATCTCTTTGATTACCTATAAGAGGATGTTGATGGTCTATCAGATGATGATGGAGAAGTTCTTCTCAATTCATATGTCAGAGATCAAATTGCTCGGCAGCCACTTCGTTCACCAAATTGGTATGCTAAGGAGAATACTTCTATTGAGGAGGTTTCTAGATCGGTTATCAAGACCAGCAAGCAGTTCTTGGCGAGTAAACGGAGGCAAAAGTCAGTTCCTGTGACAGAGCCGCCAGAGAAGTTTTCTTCATTGCCTTCTACTTCTAGGTCAAGACCTCGGGTCAAGGCTATTTTGATACCTCCTGAAGGAGTTAGACTCAGTGGAAACAAGGAAAAGAGAGCTACTGGTAAGAGGAAGCAGAAGCGAGTTGAGAATGTACCTGAGATTCCAGTAGAGACAGTCATTCAGGTTGAGCCTCACATTTCACCTCCTAGTTTACCACACATGCAACCTATTGACATAGATTCAAAGCCTGAGATACCAATTCGAGTTGGATCAGAGACAACTAAACCACCACAGGTTGATACATCAGGGACAGTCTCTCCTCGAATTGATGATATTGTTCAGTCTTGTTGGCTCAAGAGGTCTTTGGAGAGACAGAGGTGAGAACCTTCATATAACCTTGATTTATCTGAGTTCGGTGAGCCTTATCAGAGAAGGTCGAACAAGAAGATCAAGAAGCAGGTGCATATTGAGAAGACTCCAAAAGCAGAGATTGTTATAGAAGTTGCTATTCCTCCAGAGGGTAAGAGCTTAGATGAAGTTGAAGTCGGTGACTTTACTTTTACTAAGGCAAATCTTGGCAGGACCACTCAAGAGACAGACGTGAGCCTTCTTAAGATTGTCACCAATAATCTTGAAGAACGCATCACGAAGGATGGAGAGGATAAGGCATTGCTTAAGGCTGAAAATAGTCAACTTCGTCAATATATCTCTGATCTTGTTCATGGAAATTCAAGTAGAGCGCCTGTTCTTCCTTAGAATACACCTACAGAACAATGAAAGTTGGATCAGTTAGTCAGTCATGGCAGACTTTTAGATAACTGGATTGAAAGCTTAGTCATTACAGGTCAACATCTTCTTGTGGATTTGTATCAGTTGAGGAGTGACGCACATAAACTTCGTCAAGGTATTCAACTGCTTGAAATTTCAGTTGCAGAGAGTTTAGCCAAGGATCGAGTTCTTGTGTCTCAGTTGTCTATTGCATATGATGCCTTGGAGATTGATGAAGATCAAGAGAAATTTTTTACTTGGAGGGAGCAACACCTTTTAAAAATGGAGATATGTGAAAAGATCTCTGCCAAGTTGCTTTCACTGAAAGATAATGTTGTTGGAGCTCTTGCACCTGTCAGTGGTTTTGTTGTTCAGATTTTGTGTCATTACCTTCTTGAAGATGGCACATATATTGCATTAAATGAAGTGCAAGCTGAGTTTGAGAAGTTGATTCGTGACAGCCTTGAGGGAGATCCTATGGCGGCTAAGTTGGAGAATATTTCAGCTAGTTTCAAAAAGGTGACTGAAGATGTCAGAGAATGCATGCATATAGTCAAGGAAAGTGACAGGGAGTTGAAGAAACAGATTATTGCTTTGGATAGCATCAAAGTGCCAGAAGACAGAGAGATTGATGAGTTCCTGGATGAGGTGTTGAACCGAGATGACTTTGAGTGATCTGCCAGTTAGGACCCGTAGTTAATTTCGAGGATAGAATCAAAAGTAGCAGTTAACTCAACTTTTAGTCTTAAGTTCACTTGTTGACTTCATACATGTGTATATCTTCCTTAGAAATATCTTCACAGGAGTTAGGGTTAGGGTTTCCAGTTAACTGAGGGTAGTGTCCAGTTAACTTTGCTTTAAATAAGGATGTGCATGCTTGCACATTGTCCATTTAGGTTAGATGTACTGGTTAACTGATGGTAGCTTTCCAGTTAACTGTATAGTTTCCTTTATTAGGGTTCAATAATAAATCTTGCATGCATTGCAAGACTGTAGTTGACTCAAGGTGATTTTAGGGTTCCCTACACCTTTCGATGTCTATAAATAAGAGTTTTTTCTCATTTGTAATTAACTTTTG
The DNA here is from genome assembly GCA_007258455.2 of Sequoia sempervirens. NCBI lineage: Eukaryota > Viridiplantae > Streptophyta > Pinopsida > Cupressales > Cupressaceae > Sequoia > Sequoia sempervirens. Next base: position 12,230 of record VDFB02085560.1, read on the forward strand.
CGTGATAGCATACATGTTGTGCCCACCTTGTCTGTAGTATTGCTATTTTGTATCTATTCACGAACTTTTGCACAAGAGAGAAATATATGTTGTGCCTACCTTGCCCTCAATATTACTCTTTTTTGTATCTGTTCATGCGTATTTACTGTTATGATGAATTGTTATGCCACATAGGGTTTCATGCAATTATAATGGTGAATTCTTTCCTTAGTTAGATCAAATCTGTTTTGTGTTCAATAAACTTGTCCAGATTGAGCTGATAGATGTGCCACCTTGCCTTCAAGTTGAGAATATGTTCTTGTTTATCGTATGGTGTTTTGTGAATAATAAACTTGTTTAGATTGAGCTGATAGATGTGCCACCTTGCCTTCAAGTTGAGAATCTATACTTGTTTATTGTCAGATAAGTCATCCCCGCTCCATTTTCTCATGCTCTATTTTCTTGAGGAAATTGGATAGATTTTATGTAATTAGCATAGTTGTAGTTAGTAGTCTGTGAAACCAGAAAATACTCAGCTGCAATGTATATAGTTTTCAAGAAATCCTTGTACCTCTACAGCTGAAACAAAAAGATAGGATATAGTTTAGTTTATTTTCCTTTCAAAGCACTTTTGTCAAGCACAACGAGGGAGCTTCCCCTCCTAATTTGAAGAGCACTCATTGCGTAGTGTGCATAGCTGTCCATACCAACTCTTACTCCAGAGGTGTTAGTTGGTACACCAACAGGCATAACCATCTAACAGAATACTCATCGCAAAAAATCTGTACAAAATGTCAGAATGTACGCCCTTTGAAACCATCATGAATTGGAAGCTTGCCTAAGGAGTACTTACAAGTAAGGGATGAACAGCACTATTTGAATGCCCCCAAAATTTTATGGACCTCAATAGGGTATCTTATGACCCTAGCAATCGATAAGAATAGAAGTTTAACAAGCAAAGCTAACATTGTAATTTAACTCAGAAATTGGACAAATTAGTGAGGAAAGGCAATTGAAAGAATATCTCACAAGAATCACCAATTCTGGATAGGCATTGTAGAGATGAAATTTGATAGCTATTCCAAGCAAGGGATGAGTTCATTTGTCTTAAATATAGAAGCAAATGCTCTAACATGTGCCAATTCTGAAATTAAAATTTCACCAGCACTTGCAAAGGAAGCTTTGACATAATAGGTTATTAAATATGTCTTCTTTTTATGTATTGGTGAAGTTCAAATTCTAAATTCTTTGATAGACTTCCTTTACCATCATCCCTCTGATCCTACCACAGTATCAATCTTTTCTATTTCAACTTCACTAAATGGCTTCCAAATTTATTAACTTAAATTTTATTTTGGATTGTTGGAAACTTAAAAATAATATACACATCTTGCAAGCTGGGGTTTATTAAAAATTGTCACTCTTTCATTAGCATCTCCATGGAATGAAAAATGATTGATAATAACGAACAATCAACAGAAAATAAACAAACCTGAAAATGTCTTCTCCTTTGCATAGGCACATGCTTTTTTACACACACACACCTGTTCAAAGGCCTAAAATTTTGTTTCTTATCTAAATTGATTCATATTGAGCCACACTTTTATTTTGAGGTGCACCTATACGTGATTTATATTTTTTTTCTTTCAAATCATGCCAACATGCTAACTTAAAAATTCATTTTCTGGCATCTGTCTGCCCATGTGCACACCTCTATGCCTGCAATTTATACTTGAAATGAGACATTAACATCACAACACCAAATTTTTAAATTGGAATCTTCTTCAAGGCTTCTGGCAATGCTGTCTCAGAAATTTTCCGGAGATTTAAAATAACAATGAGACTATTTTCAGTTCCTTCTTTACTTGTTAGTGCACTAGACAATCAATTTTCACTTCTAGCATTCTTCTTTGATGCAGTTGCTAGTATTATTTCATACTGCTCTTGGATATCCAACAATTATCTCATCCTCTTTTCTGGATATATTACATTATTTGCTTCAACGTCAATCTCTGACTCAAAATATCCACCTCACGAATCATGACCTAACCAGGTCCTATTCCTAGATACCTTCGCTAAAGGAAGTTGTGCACATCTTCCAGGCAAGCATTGAATTCTTAAAACTTGGCTCCACATTTTGGCATATTCCCTGCCAAGCTTATGGTTACTCTATCTCTACACTAGTATTCTGATTTGTTTAATTATTTCACAATTATCAAATTTAGGAAGAACCTAGGAATCAGCTTCAGGAAGAGATAACAGTTCATTTGTCTACCTAGCATTTTCCTTCTATATGAAATGTCTGCTTCCCTGTAGACTTGTGCTCTCCTTCACAAGCTGACGTATTTTCACAAGAAGTCCTTTGAGCTACTGGTTATGTACTTAAGTCCTCTTCATGCTGAAGTAGCTTACACAGTGATAAAATATCTGCAATGACAGGGCATGGCTCACAGCAAATGCCTCTGAAAAAGATCGCTACAGCTATGTCAGTTTGTAGTAGATGTCAAGTTATGCTTTGCAACAATGATAGCCCAGGAAGAATGTTTTCCACTAGCCATCATAGGTGCAAGCCCACATTGAGTATGCTTGTTTGCTTCATGAGGAATCATCCATGTGTACCAATTCCTTTTGAGTACTTTCACAACTCTATTCACTTTTTTTAGATAGCATAGTGGCTAACACTTCAACCTCATTTGAAAATTCCCCATTATAACCTCCAAATGCCACAAGAAAATGTTCATTCCTTCCTTTCTATTACCACTAAACTGTAACCTTGATTGCTAAAAATGGAGCTGTTTGTTGATGTTAACCCACTGGACCATGTCATTGTTGAAATGTCAAGAACCAACATCTCTGAGTACCGTGTCTTTTCACCTCTTCACTCCCGTGATGCACCAGTTGTTACCAAATAGAACCGCAATGCATCCAGCCCTAAAGGAAGGACTTGATCCTCGAGTTTTAATTTTGGACCATCACATTGTTTCAAAATTGAGACAGGAAAGATCATTCAATGCCTTGCATTTCGCCGTTCCACCAAAGATCAGCAAAAATCTATGATCATATAATGCAGCTACATGCCTTGATCTCCAAGAAGGTTCACCACCCGTTGTTTGTAGAGGAAGCCACATGAGGGATTTCATATCAAACATGAGCAAATTTTTCAGCTTCCTTCCCATAGCATATTTATCCACAAACTTGATAAGAATCAAAACAGCTTTAGTCACACTTTGGCCAATACGAGCTACCTCTTTACCATTTCAATTTTGTCTTGCCATTTGATAAATTCATGTGAAATCCTTTGGCATCAATACTGCAAGGATATAACAAATACATAGACGAACAAGACAAAGTTCGAAACACAACTCATGCTAGATGTAGAGACAATTATTTAACCTAAAATTTGTCAAAATACAAAAGTTTATTATGGGTACAACACATCAGTGTCATATCAATAAAAACCTAGCCTATAAATATTGACATACAAAAAAGCTATCTTTTAAGCTCTTTTTCTTGACTCTTTTGTAGTTTTGAGTTGATATGAATTTCATGAAGGTGAAAGGGATAAGCTCATTAGCAGTATCTGTACAACTTAACAAGGAAACATATTTTTTTATAGTACATAATAATAGAAGACAAAAATTTGAAAAATATAGAACTGATAATATAAAACCATAAGTTCAGTAACACCAATTGTTCATAGATTTAAATTACATAGGTGCAACAAGAGCAGTGACCAGCTAAACTAGGAAAAAAGGTCACAATGCCCATCATAGAAAAAAAAAATTTAAAACAAGAGAGCTCTGAAAAAGACTGATAATATAAACCCAGATATGCATTGATACCTATCTTCAAGGTAGGAATCTTTCCTGTCTAATGTCAGAAACACAGTTTGATTACGTGAACAGTGAAAAATAAACATAAATGCCCACACAAAGCAACATGAAGTGCTTGTCTGTATAATGTAAACATGGAATTGATTTTCATAGATCAAAGCTAAAATACACTCCACACCATTTTAGTCTAATAGACAAAAGAGAGAGATAGGGCCGTGGAGTCACTGTCTAAGCTACAGAAAGGGCACTAAGCTGAAAGAAGGCTATGCCCTCATTTTTAAAAAATTATAAATTTGCAGCCAAAGGTTCATTAAAGGCTAATCTAAAAGCACGAATCCATTAACATGGATCAATTTAAATGTCTAAAACCTATGACCTAAAGTGAGGGAAAGGACATGCTGGACTCAAAAAAGCTAGGGAAACCTATGATCTGACATATGCACATTCTCAAATTGAAATTTCACAAATACTTACAAAAGAAGCTTTGACATAATACATAATTAAATACTTCAGTTTTTTATGTATTCTTGAAGCTCAAATTCTAAATTCTTTGATAGTCTTCCTTTATCATCATCTCTCTAATCCTACCACAATATCAATGTTATCTTTTTGAAGTTCACTAAATGGCTACCAAATTAATTACCTTAATTTTATTTTTCTGGACTTATTTTGGAGTGACTTAAGGATATCTTGATTCTCCTGAATCCAATCCTTGGCCTTAGGCGCCCTACTATCACCAAAAGCTACATCCATAAATGAATAAGCCTCATAATTGTACAAAGCTCTGAAGGGTGTCATCCCAATGGACATGTGATAGGTGGTATTATAGCAATACTCACCCAAATGTAACCATCTAACCCAGGCCCTCTACTGCCCTGCAACATAGTTGTGCAAATAACCCTCAATCCACTTATTCACTATCTCTACTTGCCCGTCTGTTTGAGGGTGATAACTGGTACTCAGAGTAAAGTATTTACCCAACAATTAGAATAACTCCTACCAGAAAGCAATGAGGAAGCGGTTGTCCCTATCACTAACAATATTCTCCGATAACCCATGTAACCTAAATACCTCTCTGAAGAATAAATCTGCCACTTGAGGTGCCTTGTACTCTGATGGAATGGCCATGAATTATGCAAATTTAGTTAACTGATCAATCACTATGAAAATACAATCTCTACCTTGTACCTTCAATAGACTGGTGATGAAATCCATCGATATGCTATCCCACATCTGCTCTAGAATGGGCAAGGGTTGCAATAGGCCAGTAGGGAAAGTGTGCTCTGAATTGTTCTGCTAAGTGGTGCACTCTCTAACGTGGCGTAGAACATCATCTTTGAGGCCCTTCCAAGAGAACCTCTCTCTAATGTACTTGTAGGTCTCATAGAACCCTAGATGTCCTGCCAACAGAGTGTCATGTACAGCTCTCAAAATCTACTCCTTCAACTTAGATTTTACAACCAAAAAAATCATGTTTTTGTAGTAGATGATTCATGATATCATCCACTACCTTATACCTATCATCTTGAATTTTTCCATCCATCAACTCACAAGCAAATGTATTCTTGGAGTACTCAACCAGGAGATGAGTTTTCCAATCTGTTGAAATCTCAAACAAGGAACATATGGCGGGTTTCCTGGATAGAGCATAGGAAACTATGTTCTTCTTTCCCTTCACATACTCTATATCGAAGTCATACGCCTGAATCTTACTAACCAATTTCTATTGGCGTTCATTTAAATCCTTTTGCTCCAGAAAGTACTTCAAACTATTACGAGTAGTTGTAACTACAAATTGCCCACCAACCAAATACTGCTTGAACTTCCCCAATGCATACATGATGGTGAGCATTTCCTTGTCATAAATAGAATATAGTATCTCAGCATCTCGAAGCTTCCTACTCTCGTAGGCAATGTGATGCCTATTTTGCATCAACACTACACCAATCCCCTCTCTCAAGCCATCACATTCTAGCACAAAGGGCTGGGAGAAATCCAGCAAAGAAGAATTGAACAAGTACTCATGGCCTCCTTAAGTTTGTCAAATGCACACTAAGCCTCACCGGTTCATATGAAAGCACCCTTCCTAGTGAGGTATGTGAGAGGTGCCCCAAGTTGCGAAAACCCCTTGACAAACCTCTTGTAATAACTGCAAAGACCAAAGAACCCTCACAGCTCCATAACTGTCCTCGGTGTTGGCCAACCTAGAATCACTTGGATCTTTTCCTAATGCACCTAAACTCCTTGTGAACTGATGATGTGACCCAAGTGATGAGGTAAAAATAACCTCATCAGTATAATGGGCTCAATATGTAAATCCAAACTTTTTAGCCTTAATAACATTGCCAATTGAATACCTTTAGGAAAAATAAGTGTTCTCTTTCTATGAATAAGCGTACAAACTTTATTTCTTGGATTTGATCGAATTAAACTAACTTGTGTTGATTTAATGGTTTAGTCTTGAGTATTTTGCAAGTCAACTCCACTTCCAATCACCATTCTAGACAGAAGGGAAATGAATGAGGATCTTCATACTTTTGAAAATAAGCGAGCGGGCATCAGAATTCCAGGAGCACATGTTTTGGCCGAGTCTTTATAATTCTATTATTTTTCAATTTCAAAAACTTTATGGCTCATGCGAGCCTCTTTAATATTGTATATCATGGGCTTTAAAGTCCCTTTTTCTATTGGCAATTTGTTAAAAGACTCTATCGATTGAAAAATAGCATTTTTGTTAGTCGTTTTTCATATAAATATGTAACTGTTACAAATAATAAATAGAGAAGAACATTATCGTTATGCTGCAAATTTGTCTTTTGAGTAAAAACTACCATATGAATATGAGTTTTCTTGCCACTCTTTGTATTACTGTGTACTATGGACGTGTCTTTGGAATGAAGTAGCTTAGAGAATTTCCAATGCATGTGATCTGAGGTAGCTATAGACACACCTGAGAGCTGGCCACTCGAGGGTTATAGATAGATAGATAGATAAGTATTCTATTCCTTATTTTGTATTTTCTTTTAGTAGATAACAGTTGAAGTTGAAATCCATTTTCATGAGTATATGTTAAGTTGTCAGTGTCAAGCCTACAGGTTGTAGCTAAGTTTGTAGTTTCTGAACCTAACATTTGAATGTCCGGAGCATCTTACTTCAGTAGATTCTATTAAATTGTTTCTTGTTCGCAGTTGGACTGTTATACATTAGATAAATGTTTCCTAATTTCTTTACATGTTTTACTTCTTCAACAATTTATGCATTCTTTAGGTTAAAAGTTTCTATGCTTTCTAGTTTAATGGTGATGTTTTTCTGATTTATAGTTCTTTGCCTCTTAGTTTAAGATCATTTCCTGCTTTCTAGATAGATAATTCATTGCTTTTAGGTTTAGAGGCCCTCTAGTGTAGAATCTTTATTCGGTTGACCAGCATTTAGAGAACCTAAGAGAGACAATTGAGATGTCTTCTATTGCAAATAGCCTTTGGACATTGCCCGGTCGATATAATGATGTGATTATTCACTAAAGTGTTAGGACCTAACGATATCCTGTCACCAAGTACAATATTTTTGTCATCTCAAACTCACATTTGGAGGCCTTGGCATAAAATGATTTTGCCTCCCCAATACCCAACACCTCATCAAGATGCTTCAAGTGGTCCTCTCATGTTTTGTTGTATATTAATATATCATCAAAGAATACAAGAAGGAATTTCTGCAACTACTTATTGAAAATGTGATTCATGCAGGACTAGAATGTTGCAATGGCATTAGTCAAACCAAGAACTTGTAAAGCCCATAATGGCACCTAAAAGTTGTCTTATGGATGTCATGATCCCACACCCTGATCTGGTGGTATCTTGATCTAAGATCTATCTTCGAGAAAAAGACAACCCCATGCAACTCATCTAACAACTCATCGATCCTAAGAATTGGATCCTTCTTTTGATCATCTTCTTGTTCAACGCACGATAATCAATACACATTCTAAGAGTTTTGTCCTTCTTCTTAACCAACACCACAAAGGAGGCAAAAGGACTCAAACTCGGCCCAATATGACCCATATCCAACAACTCCTTGATAGCTTTCTCGCTCTCATCCTTAAACTTCTAGGGATGTTAATAGGGGGTGGTGATTACTGGCTTGGCCCCCTCCAACTCAATGGTATGCTCAAATCTTATGTCTGAAAATGCTCTCCATTCATTTTTCTAAAACCATTCTAGGAGCTTCATTAGACATTCCTCTTAAAACAACTTTCCTACCATCTACCTTAAACTTGAATTCCATGGTCTAGAAGTTTTGTGAATACTTTCCAAGTGAGTGTAACCAGTGAATACCCAAAATAGCATTGGTGTCACCTACGTCTACCACATAGAAATCATCAATAATTGTATAGTTACCAATCGTGATGCTCATCTGAGGAACCTTCTACATGCAAGAAATTTGATATCCATTTGCAACCATCACATTAAACCCCTCATGCTCCACCATCTAGAAACCCTTCCTGGTAACCATAGCAGAATCTGTGAAATTGTGGGTAGCCTCACTACCTATCAAAACTATGACCCTCTATCCCTGTAACACTCCACGAACTCTAAAAGAGTTGAACTTTAGTGTACCAAGCACAGTCGCAAGAGTACCACCCTTCACTCCCTTACATGGCGTCTCATTGGCACCCAACTACTCATCATCTAACTCATTGTGTTCACTGCCCTAGTTATGATCAGATTTCTCCTCCTCCTCACTATCGAAAATCATCTTTATATAATGCACCTTGCCCGTACCAAGACACCTGTGTCTTGGCTCCCAAGGCTCCTTGCAACTGAAACACAATTTCTTTCTCCGCAACTCATGTCAAGTCTCATCATCCATTCTATTTTTCTTGGGCCACTCTTTCTGAAATGGTTTCTTGCTTTTGTCCTTCTCAGAGATAGAACCTTTTGACTAAAATTTTGTTCTTCAAATTAGCAAAATCCATGTCCCTAGCTTTCTTGATTGCCTCTTGTAGCGAGCTAGGATTGAATGCCTTGATCCAACCCCTTAGAGGATCCGTCAAGCCATCCATAAACAAAACCAGCAATCTCATGTCTAATATATCAATGACCAACACAAATAATCTCTGGAAATCAGCAATGTAACTATCAACTAATCCCCATTGCTTCAGCTGAGCCAATTCCTTGAAATGGAGTTTAGGGTCCTTGTTATCAAACCTCTCAATTAATCTTTCTATAAACTCCACATAAGATGTCATCTAATCATGGCCCATGGTGACCATACCATGATGCCACCACTCGTGAGCAATCCCATCTAGGTGTATGGCAGCATATTTGATTGCTTCCTCTTCTGACATTGGATTCAATTGGAAGTATATATCAACTTTCTAAACCCAAGGACGTGCCAAAATATTGCCTGAACCATCAAAGAAGGGAAAGCTCAACTTACCAACCTTCCTCCTAATATCATTATGGTGTTGTTTGTTGCCCCTGTTAGGCACATGTCTCATCCTAACATCCATATATTCTCAGAGAGAGATATCATGTTGGAAACCTGGACCTGCATCAACCCAACCCTGTCTAAGTTTTTCCTACAACTCTATCAATGTGGGTTCATTGCTTTCCTAAGGCTCTACTCTAGGTGCGAAAATAGGCATTAAAGGCCTTGAACTAGCAAGTGCAGTATGTCGATTTGGCATCCTGTTATTAACCGAGTTATCCCCTTGGCCAGTATTGCCTCCATTATGGTCATTATTGAGCAAGGTTTGTGTCATTAACTCCATCAACTAAGTCATATGTTGATTTGTTGCTCTTTGCTCTGCCAACAATGCATTAAGAAGGTCTTCCCCTTTTTCGTCTTCCCCTCTATCACCGATCTTTGCCTCTCTTTGTGCACCAACTCCTGAAGAGGAATCAGTACCATTGGCTGAAGGAGATATCTAATGTATTGCCAAAATACCTGAAGCAGTTTCCCCTTCTAGAACCTAAGTGGGCTATCACAGTCTCTTAATCTCTCTATTATAATATCTTCTCTCTCTGTCACTCATGAAAACCACGGGTTGACTTAAAAACTAGCTCTAATACCATTGTAACGACCCTTACCCCAGATAGCAAAATTTTCACGATTATTCCCAGTTTGACAATGCAAGCATTTTGTCAAACAAATTACTTGCTTAGTGTTTCTGACTTGAGTTTAGTTGGTATTAAATTGAAATGGCATATAATAATAAACTCTTCATATGAAATACACAATAACTTCAGTAATTTAAAGGATATTCATCAATTTGCCAATACAATGGAGATATAAAGATAATAGTAGCAATGTAATTCTAAACTGTGGTAATTATATTGAAGTGTGTTTCATAATTCAAGGATAATAATTAATAATTAATTCCCTGACTCGGAATCGGTACGGCAGATTCCCAATGATCAAGTTGAAACATTAAATAGCAATATGAAGTTTTCAAGAGTGACGGCACTTTGGGAAAGGTCATGGCTTGCTTTTGGCACCCACATGC
>VDFB02085561.1:0-15021 GCA_007258455.2 Sequoia sempervirens
TTACACCAACACATAATGCTACTGCATTCAACCATATTATTTCTTCACCAATTTTCAGCTTCATTTGTCCATCCTCTTTTGATCTTCTAATCTCCTTTATCAGCATATGTTATTTTACCTTCCAATCTCCTCCTTTCTTACTGTTTCGACAACTTCTGCCTTCTCGACATCTCGGCAGAAATACTGACACAAAATATGACTGCGGTCTTTGCAAGTAATCTCCAAAATCAACAGCGACGTCCTTTCTCCAACCTTCAATGGATTTGCTTAGTCGGTAGCTTTCTTATTCTTCACACATCAGCTAAAATCTTCTTTAACAGATCTGCAGATCTAAATGAACAGAAAAATTCTTTCTTCATAACAGCCTCTCAAGACTGGGTCTTCAACACAACTAATAGATTCTTCTTAGATTCTTCTGAATCTCCTTCAATAACTCTCACAGCTGCAAGTCCTTTTAGATAGCATCACCCTTCTCATTCAAATAGGCCATCACTTTTTCTTCTAGCGTCACACTTCATTCTTCAAGTGCTCAAAACTCTGGCCATTTCCCAAAAACGTAGTATGCGCCTCTTTTCTTTGGCAACAATTTACTCTTTACACGATTCCTTCTTTGACAGCGCTTTGATCTCTTTTCAAGCAACAAACTCTTTCTAACAATTTTTTTTGTCTTCAAATCTTCAACAGCTACAGCTACAACTTCTTTCAGACGGCTTTATCCTTGTCTGGCGGTTGCAGGCTTTGTGCCCTCTTTTTATTTTGGCATCTTCCTTGCGTCTGAGCTTTGACTTTGTCGGCGGTTCTTTCTTCATTGAACAACAACCAGATGTCTTTGCTTCTTTACAGGCTCTACAACATGCAGCGATCGTCCTTTCTTTAAACAGTCTGTTCTCCTTTCCTACATGGTGAGAGTAGCCGGCAGCTTTTCATTGTCCTTTTCAGCAGGGATTCCTGCAGACCTTGGGCACAAGAGATTTAAACTTTGTGGCTAGTAATCTCCTTTAGTGGCGATCTGCAGGTCTTCAACTGCGCTTCTCCTCAGATCTGGCTCTCTCTCGATGATCTGGCTCTACTCTTTCTCTTGTAGCAGTTGGACATGTCTTCAAACACAAACTGCAACATGGTTGTAACTCTCCCTCAATCGTGCCAGATGAACACTGGCTCTGATACCAATTTGAAGGATCGAAAGGAGATAACACAAACATAATTAACAACTAGAAACAAATAGAAGCATAAAAAGAAGATATTGAGCATAACAGAATTTATCTAAGCATCATAGAATTTATCTAATGATCGATCATTATTACAAGGATAGATACAGAACTCTGCAGAGTTCTAATATCTGCGATCAGATTACCATCTGATAAACTTCATAACAGCAGGCAATTGTATATATAGTTGTAGAAAGGCAGTTCATTCATGTAGTTGGTGCTCAAGGCGATGACTATGAGATAAGGATGAATACAAAATATCCTGCGTGGGACAGTAATATCTACAGTAGGTGGCGTAAATAGGATAGCTGATGGAGTAAATGCATATTCCAGAATGTGCTAGAAAGATCAGATTTCTGTCGGTGGTCAAACCTCATCCTTGGGAGAAATTACTTCCAACACTACCCTTTAATTTCAAACATATATGCTTCAGCATTCACTATGCTCAAATTAATTTTCTTTCAATGATGTTTCAACATCTAAAAACTTCAAATACTATAGATCGAACCTAGGAAATCCCATGTTTTTGTTGGGATGCTCTAACCATAAGCTCTGGTCTTCTTGGTGACCAGTCCATCGTTAGTTCAGGTGTGAAATCTTTGTTTTTCTTCAACACCTCCCTATAGAGTCACACTGTAGGTGCTCGGGAATCTTACTAGGCTTTGCTAATGACAAACCGTGCATACAAGTGGTTTCAGATGACCACAAACTCACATACTCACATACAAGTGGTTTCAGGATCACCACAAACTTCACACTCAAGTGGTTTCGGCTAACCACAAACCTCTCAACAAATGGTTTTGGATTACCATAAACCGAGCACACTTATGGATCCACAAATTAACATCAAGGGGAAACCATCATCACTCTGGACTTTTCTCCATCTGTACCTACATCAAAATTCATTATTGAGTCCATATAAAAAGAATTCCATCTACCGAGATACATGGGTAACCAGCCGCTGTACTCACTAGTTGTATAGGATTCCTTTTCAGATACATGGATCATCAATATGTTAAACCAAAAAACATTGGAGGTGTCGGGTACAACCGATCATGCACCCCTTACAACAAATCAGGTAGACACTTTGGTTTTTCCTTTTAACAAAGGTGACTCGCACTTAACTCAAACAACCTTCATGCCTCTAAAAGCTGGGTGATCTGAACAACATACAGATCTCCACCTTTTAAACAACAACTTCAGACTCTTTAACAACATATCTATAGCGATGCTGCAACCTTTTCTTCTTTGGCTGCAATCTCTTTGCACGGTGGCTTCCTCGTACTCAGACTTGGAAGTCCTTCAATCAAGCTTCAACAGCTTCCTCAATCTCTCTTTGAGAATGACTTTCCTCACACTCAGGCACTCACCATTAAGCTGGCGGTTGGACTTTTGACCAAACGGTGACTTGGCTATTATCTCCACGATCTACTTGGACGGATTCCTTTGGCGACGACTCCTCCTTGCATCTTTTGTTCAAACAACGATCTCCTTTATGTAGACAAAAACTATTGACTTTCTTTGGCAACGACTGGTGTTGATCTCCTTCATTATCAGCAGCTACAACTGCAACATGCATGATCCACAGTATCTTGGGAAATTTTCAGACTTCCTTAGATCCTTGCGATGGCATATACCTTCACAGACTAATTCTTCTTTGGATTCTCAGTAACATCAAGTAGTTTCCCTCAATCGTAAAGCCAGATGAACACCGGCTCGATACCACGTCGAGACAAATATAATGGAGACATAAACAAGATATTGATCAAATAGGACATTACAAAGACTCGAGTTTTACCATACCCTACAAAGATAACACCATTACAACTTTACGTTTCTATTGTAGAGCTGGACTCATCTGAGAGTGAGTTTAACAATATAGACTCTACCAATATATAGACTTACGAATGGCATAGAGCTAACAACTATTAGCTAATAGTCAACAGAGTAGTTGGAGAAGATAAGACCAAATCAGCTCCTCATCTTTAATGCGGGGATATGGAGGATGATATGGAGAAGACATGAAAAGACTAGTTGGCTGAACAATCAATGAGGTAGTTGAGATTAGATATTCCAATGTAGACCGCCTTCATATTTACCGCCAAGCACTACCAAGTCTAAGTAGTTTAATGGAAGATGTCGTGCTTTGCGCCTCTATTTTTGTCTCCGTACTTGTAGTCATTTTCTAGAACTCAGATATTTTTAGCTTGGAGTAGGGTATTAGATAGTCACTAGATTTCAAAGCCGGCAAATTCACACGCACTATATCACCGCCTAAATAAAGGACAACCACAAGCGCCTTCATAATCACCTCGCTCAAATCCGAAGAAAAGCCCCATAATCCCAACAGAAGTTTATTCACCCAGACGGGCGATTCAACCGTGAGACCATGCATATCCGGGGCTGAGGGGGCGATTCACCAGGTGTATTCGTGAGGCGATTCAGAGGTCGTGGACCAAAGTGTCCAGGAGTTCGAGGAGGCAACAAAAAGGTTTCTGAAACAGGCTTCTTTCGAGAGCTTTGTCGGTTGGGTCTGGAGTCAACGGTGCGGGCCAGCCAATGCAAAGACAAAAGCGGGGCATACAAATCTTGGGTAAGGAGTAAATCTGTTTAACCCTTCGCTTCTTTTGCGGTTAACTCAGGGCCCAGTCTGGGGTTTGTCGTCTTCTATTCAACTTTGGCAAATTTTCTGTTCTTTCTTTTTTTTCTGTTCAAACTTACACCTTAGTCTTCCAACAAAACTGGCAAAAACACACCGATAAAACAGTTAAGACAAACACACATTCAGTTCATTAGCAGAGGGGCAGCTTTTTGGCAAAAGTGGTGGGTTTAGGGGTGAGCCGAATGGCTGCAAATACAGGCATGCTGATCCCTTATGGCATGCCCTGCAACCTGGAGAGCCCCACTAAACACTCATTCATCACGACTGGAGCTCTAGAATCACTGTTATGGCAGTTTCAAAAACAGAAACAAATTCAGGCAAAAGAATCAGACGCAGGGGTAAACCTAACTTTTGTTAATGCTAAATAGTACAAGAGGATTCTCCAACGCAGACAAGTTAGAATAGCAAAAAAGTTAAAAAGGTTGGGAAACAGAAAATTTGTGGCAGTTCTCCCCAAAATAACCTACAATTCCCGTGTAGGATCAGATGTGGGCCTAAATCAGCCTAATGTAACAACACAGTTTCAGGATAAAGATCAGATAAATCTGCGAGAAGTTGGGAAAGAAAAGCAATTAGAGGTAAAAGCATGGTCGGGGTTGGACTCGGGGTAACAATCCAAGGAGCAACTTGAGACCATTGCGAAAGGTGGAGAAGAAAGTCAGGACAGCCAGGAGGTATACAGCCCCACATCAACCCCTTTAACATGGTCTTCAGAGCTATATGTCAAGGAATTATTGGCTCTAAAAGGGAGGCTTGTCATGTTAGAAGAGAGAGAACAGGTGAAGGATAGCGAGTTTCAAGCACTCTTTGAATCCAACCAGCAGCTAGCACAGGAAAATAAATATTTTAAGGATCAAATAAACAAACTACAACATAGCTTGGAGGCAGGGCAAAGGGAGGTGTTGACTTTAAAGTCTGAATTAAGTCAAATTAAAGCTAGAGACAATGTTCAAACATATGTAAATCAAGTTTCTCATCATGAAAAAGTGTCTCAGTCAGTTCCAGTAGGCAGTGGGGTCAAGGAAAACATGCAAATGGGAATGTCAGAAGAGGGAAAAACGTGGGCTCACGTGGCAAAAGAGGCAACAACAGTGCAAAGGGAGGACATAAGGAAGCAAATCAAGGAACAAATGTGGGAAGAAAAGGACAGACAGAGTAGGGCAGTAAACATAATAATTAAAGGGTTGAAGGAGCACGGTGATGGAGAAGTGACTAGTAGAGTAGTAAAAGATTTTCTATTAAGTAAGCTTTAGTGGGGAGGACATATCCTCCAAGCAAATAGAATTGGTAAAACCATGGGAGGAGGAAAGAGCAGGAATATAAGAGTAACGCTGAAAAGTGGTGAAAATAGGAACCAAATTTTAAAAAACAAAAGGTTCCTCCAAGGCACAACATTTTATATAGATGAGGATTTAACTCCAGCTCAACTAGAAGAAAGAAGGAAAGAATGGGAGAAATTTATAACAACAAGAAAAGCAGGAAAAGATGCGTGGTTATATAGGGGGAAAGCCCAATTCAGGGACAATACAAACCATAATAAATAGGAAGGCAGGGGCCCCCAGGATCACCTCTCAATGGTAAGCTGGAATTGTAGAGGCTACCCTTGGAGGAGGGGTCATGGGTTGGGGCCCATAGCTGAAGGCAAGGATATCATCGCTCTCATGGAAACACATGAGCATGAAGGTTGTAGGATACCTGATTTTGAAGGTTATAATAAATTTTCAGTGTGGAATGAGCTAACAAAGAGCGGAAAGCGGCATGGGGGAGTAACAATCTTGGTTAGGAAAGAATGTGAGAGAATCATAAAGATAGAAAAGAAAGACCCAAATAACCAATACATATGTGTGAAGATAACAGATGGTGAATCTTTGATTTGGTTTGCAACTTGTTATTTCGCCCCTTATGGCTCTCAAGAAAATGAATCTAGATAGAGATGACCCATATGAAGCACTAAAAATTGACATAGCAAAGTATTGTGATTCTAGAAAGATTATCCTACTTGGGGACTTTAATGCAAGAACAACAAATAATCAGGCTCTTTGTTTTGGTAAGGAAGAGGGGAAAAATAGCAATCCTCTATGGTTAGAGGAAGAAGAAAACCAAAGTTGGCAAAGGGTATCTCAGGACTCAAAAGGTGGTATTTCATCTTTTGGTGTAAATCTGTTGGGTTTTTGCTGCCTCCACAATTTAATCATTTGTAACGGTCTAAGCACTTTTCCAAGCTTAGGAGCTTTCACATGTCATACCCACAATGGGAAAAGTGTGGTAGACTATGTTATTGGTTCTCAAAGTATCATTCCAAGGATAATAGAGTTGGAAATAGGGAGTTGTCCTATAGAACTGAAATATGTTCATAACCCCATTTACATTAAGCTTGGTATGAGAGAAACTATCCACCAAAGAGCTAGTCCGCAGCCGTGCAAAGGGAGTGGTCTTCAAGACAAAATTCTCCTAACCGACAAGATTCAGGACATATTCAAAAGAATGCTTGAAAAATAGTTAAAGGGAATAAAAAATGTTGGCAACCCCACTAGAAATCGAAGCATAATAAACAACGACAAGCTGATGGCAATCATTCACAAGGCTCTCATAGCTTGCAAAAGAGCCAAGGGTAAAAGGGATCCCAAAAACAGCTTTCCTGCAAATCCATGGTATGACGAAGAGTGTAAGGTGGCTAAAAGGAGTTTGAAAATATTGGGAAGCAAGCAAGCAAATAAAAAACTGTATGAAAAATTAGTAAGATCAAAAAGAGAGGAATACATGATTGTTAGAAGGAGGGAATTAATTTCTCTTGGAAAGCACAATCCGAGAGGTTTTTGGAGAGAATTGCAGCAAGCTAGAGGTTCTATTGAGAATAACATCACAGACATCCAATGGTTAGAATATGCAAAAATATTGTATGAAAGAGACCAAGACAAAACATACCCTCCGACAATTAATTCTAATGATAAACTTTTCTCCACAAAGGATATCAAAAGTGGTATAAAAGCTTTGGCGGTTGGCAAGGCTCGTGACATTGATGGGCTGCAAGTAGAATATTTGAAGTGGGGTTTAGAGCTCTTGGCACCACATATCAAAAAGATTTTCAATAGGGTCATTCAACATGGTTTCCCTGCAAATTGGACCACGAGCATTGTTATCCCTCTCCACAAGAGTGGGGATGTCAACAATCTGTCAAACTATCGTACTATAATGATTAACCCTCTTTTTGGGAAGCTCTTTGGAAGCATGGTGGAGCGAAGAATCAGTCGTTGGGCTGAGAAGGAGGATAAGAGGGTGAAAGGGCAAGCTAGTTTTAGACCAAAGCATTCTACTATTGACCATTGCATTACTCTCAGGCACATGGTTGAAAAAGTTTGGGATAAACAGGGTAGTGAGGTCTTTTGTTGTTTTGTTGACTTCAAAAAGGCTTTTGACACGGTACCTAGAAACAAACTTTGGGATAGAATGGAACAACTTAGAATTCCGAAAAAATATAGAGTTGTTCTCCATAGACTTTATGATCAAGTGAGGGCCAAAATCATAACAAAGGAAGGTCTTTCCGAGTGCTTTGAGAGTGACATTGGTGTCAAACAGGGCTGCCCTCTATCCCACACTTTGTTTGGGTTGTACATAGACAAATTAGAAGAGTGGTTGGAAAAGCGGGGAGGTGATGGTGTTCTTTTGGCCACTTTTGTGGTCAAGTTGCTATTGTATGCGGATGATCTTACTTTAATGGCAAATTTTGAAAATAGTCTTCAAAAACATCTAAATGCTTGGAACTTTTTTGTCAAGATGTGGGAAAGCAAGTCAACACCAGCAAAACCAAGGTCATGATTTTTACGTTGAAAAGGGCTAAGAAGCAAATAAATTTTGAGTTTGAGGGAAACACTTTGCAGGTGGTGAGTGAATACAAGTATTTGGGTCTTGATTTTTGCAAGAATCTCAAATGGGAGATTTGTAGGACAAAAAGAATTCAAGGGGGGTGGAAAGCTCTTTACTTGCTCCAAAACAGATGTAGATCGGCTGAGTTATGGGATTGGAAAACAAAGAAAAAACTATTTGGGCTGTTTGTTACGCCTGTGGTTTTATATGGCTGTGAAGTTTGGGGTTGTAGCATGTCGGCTATGAAGTGGAAGCAAATAGAAAGACTCCAAAAGAAATTAATCACAAGCAATTTCAAAATAAAAAGTACAGTCCCATATGAGATTGTTTTGGCTGAAGCGAGTGTCTTCCCAATAGAAATGGCAGCGATAATTCGTTTATTAGGCTATTTGCAAAGGATAGAGAATATGGATGAACACTGATGGCCCAAAATTGTGGTGGAAGAAATATTAACTAGAAGGAAGAGTATGTGGATGAAGCAAAATGTCAAGTGGATGGGAAAATGGGGGATCAATATGCAAGAGTGTCCAAACACAAAAGTTGAAATGAAAAAGTATGTAAAAGAGAAATTCAAAAATATCATTTGGTCGAAACAGCTTGGCCAGAAAAGGGAGCATTATGTTTTTCTTTTTAACCCTACTTGTGATCATGAGCAAAAATTTTACATGGGGGCTGATATAAAGTGGAAGGCTAAAATGCTAATAGCCCAGTTAAGAACTAGCTCACACCGTTTGAGATGTGAAACAGGAAGGTGGAAAATTCCCAAAGAGCTGTGGGAGGATAGG
The DNA here is from genome assembly GCA_007258455.2 of Sequoia sempervirens. NCBI lineage: Eukaryota > Viridiplantae > Streptophyta > Pinopsida > Cupressales > Cupressaceae > Sequoia > Sequoia sempervirens. Next base: position 8,520 of record VDFB02085561.1, read on the forward strand.
ATTTGTTGTTTCTGCTCTTCAGGTTTAGTGGAGTCAGAGTGGCACTACATTATGGAATGTAAGGCTTACGAGGACATCCGATACTTCTATCCAGATTTGTTAAAAATCAAGTCTTTAGTGGCCTTGTTTGAAGAAGAAAAGATTGATAAAACAACAAGTTACTTTATCAAAATTCAAAGCAGAAGAAACAAAATCAGCAAAGAGTTGGAAAACAACATGAAGTAGTTCGATGGGATCGGCTTTTGTTTTGTTGTCTTGGCTAATGTGGTCTTTCGGTTTCATTTCGTGGGTCCCATAGACTAACTGGTCTCGTGGACATTATTAAAATCAATCAATCAATCAATGTCTGTCATACTTTTTCCTGTAAGACTAAAGGGAAACTTTTGGCTAGGATAAATGCCAGTACAATACGATAGGACATTGAATTCATCTATCCATTCATTAACAATAAAAAGTAGAGAGAAATTTTCAGTTACCCCATTAACTGCATTTTTGACCAAGCAAATATCTTCAATGCTGAGAGTAACATGCGCCAGACGCTTTCAACTAATTTTTGCTCCGCTATCTTCTCCCAATAAATTTTTGTCCCGCTTCCATAACAGAGTGGCCACATACTCGAGTAGACTTAGGAATGTGAGCCAAAGCCCTGCAACCACATTGTAAATAATTTGCAGAAGGCCTGTGGATCTTTTGCCAGATGATATATGTTGTGGGATGGTGGGTGACACGTTGGGATCTATAGCTTTGCTTGTAGAATTTACTATGAGGGAAAGCATAGAGACACAATCTCCTAATGAATGATGGATTCTGAATAGAAGGCTAGCTGTTGCATCTCCAGAAGAAACATTTAACACATGGACTTCCCACAAAGGCCTGTGCATGGTTAAGAGGAGGAGCAGTCACTAAAGAGCTTGTATACTCATTTACAAAGTTGGGATTCTCTACAGCGGAGAGACTTAAGCATGGAACAATCACGTGATCCTCTATCACCACCTCTCTGAGATCCCACTTTAGATTGTTTTCTTTGTCCTTTATCTGCACTCCACAGTTCATTTCATATAATGGTACGACATAAATTTCAAACCAGACAGAATCAATACCTGTATCACCAATATACAGATACACATCTAGCTAGGTCACTTTGAACGAGCTTATTTGAATATTTCCTGAAGATCCATAATGCAATCTTCACAGGACATGTTTTAAAATATATTCGTACATACAAGTTTGCGAAGTAAAATATAATCTTTATTTTAATGTTTTCACACAAACAACAAGCATTTATTTTATAAGTTGAATGTTTATCAAATCACTCATATTTCATATATAATTTTTATCATCTCCCATGCACATGAATGACAAGGGAGACGTGAATATTATGAACTATTTATCTATTTTTGTTTCCTTCAAAATCAACACTAGAACCTGCGCATTGTTTAAGCTCTTCCAAATTTATGTCTAACTTATCCAGTAGAAAATGTCAAGCCACCAAGAGATACCCTCAATCCTAACATCTAATCAGAGGAAAACAAAGATCTAAAAATGTTGTTCATTGCACTCTTAAATAAAAGCTTAAAAAGAAAAAAAAATACAATGTAAAACAGATAAAAAAAAAAGTGAGAATGGTAACTGCAATGCTTGAAAATCTTTGGTGCTCCCCCAGATTTTTTCGCAGTAAAATTTCCAATGACTTGACGTCAATTTCTCTCTCGAATCCCACAATGGTTAAGATGTAACTATCTACCAATGCATCTGAAATGGCGCATGCCACTGGACTAAGTGGCTCTTCATGCTTGGCTATATCAACCATGTAGGTTACATCATCTGTTTTCTTCATTACAATTTCTCTTAGTTTTATCTCAGGCTTTTCAAAACCATCACCATCATCATGGCCATTTTGCTTAGAAGCAAGCTGGCCTTCTATCAGTGTACACTTGGCCATCTTCATTCTTATCCAAACAACGCTACAGATCCTCCTTTGCAAGCTAAAATGCTACTGCGCTGTGAAGGAAATAGGGCAAGTAAGACAAGAATCATATAATAATGAGGGTATCAGAGATGTGCAACAACAATTAGGCGGTGATTATTACACCGATGGGGTCTAGGTGGCAGTTATTGCTGATATGAGACTTGATTTCCCTTTTCATAGAGGGCAGTGGAGAAGGTAGCCACGCCTTCAAGAACTCTTAATTTTTCTGTAAGAAACTCTTTCCCTCTTAAAGTGGTCGAGATCTCTGAAAATGTTGGACACCTAAATGACCATATTTTTGCAATCCCCCTCCATCCTCAGTAACTACGTAGGCGATCTAAAGTTGGGAGTGCATTAAACTAATGATGTGTGGTAGCGCATTAAACATTTCGTCACTTGAAAAAATGATTTTCATACTTGAATATTTATACGGCTATTTTTTCTGGCAATTTTAATATTAGGATTCGAATGCAATATTTATCATTTGCGAGGAGAGAGTACCAGTCCATTATCGCCTCACTTATACATAGGGTTACTTCTGCAACAACCGACTTTCTATAATATGAAATGTTTCGTTTTCGTTTGGAGTGGACCACCACTGATCATCTATTTATTTAAAAGTGGTGATATCAATATTTCATCTAACTACTGCACGATTAATGTCAATCCTATCTTTGGCAAGGTCTGTAGGAGCATGGTTGAACGATGGATCAGCAACTGGACAGAAAATGAGGGCAAAAGGGTAAAGAGGTAGGCAGGGTTTAGGTCAAGACACTCTACCATTTATCACTACATCACCCTTAGACACTTGATTGAAAAAATTTGGGGCACCCAAGGTGAGGAAGCTTATTGTTGTTTTGTAGACATTAAGAAAGCTTTCAACAGAGTACCTAGAGACAAAATATAGAATAGAATGGAGGAATTAGGCATCCAAAATATATATAAAGTAGTTGTTCACAAGTTGTATGAGAAGGTTAGAGCTAAAATCAGAACAAGTGAAGGTATGTTAGAGTGTTTTGGTAGCGACATTGGAGTTAAACAAAGCTGCCCTCTATCTCCCACATTTTTTAGGCTATACATTGATAAGTTGGAAGCTTGGTTAAGCAAGGTAGATGGGTATGGTATTCAACTCGTAGGTTATGTGGTGAAACTACTTTTATATGTTGATGATCTTATCTTTATTTCAAAACAACCTCATGGGTTAAGAGAACATTTGAAAGCTCTAGAACACTTTTGTCAAGAGGTTGGGATGTAATTGAATATCACCAAGACCAAAATTATGATTTTCTCATTGAATAGAAAAGATAAGCAAAATGCCTTTCTTTTTGAAGGCAGACCACTTGATATAGTGAAAGAATACAAGTATTTTGGGATTGACTTTCACTGTAAGCTTAGTTAGGAGACTTGTCAAACAAAAGGATATATAGGTTGGTTGGAAAGCCTCTTACCTACTACCAAATAGGTGTAGAAAAGTTGAACTTTGGGATTAGAAAACCAAGAAAACCCTTTTTGGTTTGCTAGTCACTTTGTTTGTACTTTATGGGTATGAAGTGTGGGGAAGCAATATGTCAAAACATAGTGGGAGACAACTAGAAGGAATCCAAAAACATCTAAAAATAAGAAATCTCAAAGTTAAAACCATGGTCCCTTATGAAATTCTCTTAGCTAAAGTGGGGACTTTTCCATTGGAAGCATCAGCATTAACTTGGTTGATAAGTTATTTAAAGAAGGTTGAAAACATGGATAACCATTGGATTGGCCCAAAATAGTTATGGAGGATATGTTAGATCGTAGGAAGAAAACTTGGATGAAGTAGAACAACGAGTGGATGAACAAGTGGGACATCAATTTGCAAGAGTGTCCTAGCACCAATAGTGAAATAAAAAGCTATATGATTAAAAAAATTAGAACTGCTATGTGGGAAAATCAGATTGGGTGAAAAAAAGCATACTACATCAAAGAGTTTACCCTAGCAAAGAATTATGGTGAAAAAACTTATTTAGGTGCAGCTATTAAAGGAAAAGCGAGGTTGTTAGTTGCACAATTGAGGATGGGATCGCATCACCTTAGGTGTGAGACGAGTAGGTGAAAGTGTTGGGAAGAGACACTACAAATGCTTTTAGGTGTTGTCATTGATGGCAACCCTAGTAGGTGACTGATTTGCACATCATCATTTGCTCCCACCAGCAGACAATTTGCAATCAGTCAGAACAACAGAGCATACGACAGTTTTGGGTTTATCGATTCACGTGCAAATTTTTAGTTGTTATTTTGAGTTGTGGATCTCATGGGAGGTTCATCAATATATTTCTTATGTTATCCAAAAATCTTAGTGCCTCATCCCAAGCTATGTAAGTTTGGAGATCCGATTGATATCTTTCTACTTATTAATGTTTTGTGGCCAACTAAGTTGATATAATGTATTACAGATATTCAAGGAATGTTTATTCGAACATTTTTGTGTTTGATCATTATGTTTTGGATCGAAGCTAAGTTGTGGATGACCATTGTGGATGTGCATTAGATATTACTCAAGATAAGATTTGAGCTGATAGTTGCTAATATCTTTAAGTTTTATTGAAGCCGACTTGTAGCAACTAAATCCTTTGTTGTGGATATATATAACTAATCAGTTATATCATTTTGTGTGTGCGAAAGATGTGTTGAAGGGTGTTTGCAACTATCTAAAGTTTGATTAACCGATTATGCACAGTTTCACTTGTGCGTCAAGGTTTTTGTGGTGCGAGTTTGTGCAGAACAGAGTAGAATTATTGAATCAGTCAGAAGGATAGAAGATCGACTATTGAGCTTAACTAGAACTGTAATCAAACATTTACAGATGTTATTCCTTCAGTGCATTCTCTTAGATCTAATCCAAATCATTGTAAGGTAGTGAGCCTTTTTATTTTGAGAAGTGAGCTCTAGGCAATGTGCCTGAATGCAAGTGTATTACCATTTTGTAATCTTTCTTTTGGGTATACTCAAATTATATTGTGGATTGGCCATCCACCGTGGTTTTTCCCCTAACAGGGTTTCCACATAAAAATCTTGATGTTATGGTGTTGTGATTGTTTGTTTTTTGTTCATGCATATTTCTTTTGTTGAAAGCTTAAGTGAGTTAAAGATCAAAATAATAAATTTAATTTTTGAACAACATTGATTCACCCCCTCTCAATGTTGCTTGTTTCCAACAATTGGTATCAGAGCTAGTTCCCCGAAAGAAGTTTAACAGCTTGAGGAGATCTTGGAAGGAATTTTTCAATGGATACAAGCAATCTTCAACAACAACTTATGGTGGCCCTAGATGATCTTGACCAATCAAAGTATGAGAACCGGGAATTAGAAGAAAATCTTAAGTGCAGAGAAATTCATTCAGTCATTGAAAGACAAAATCAATGAATCAAGGGAGAGAATAAAGGAATTGTATGATTAGCTTAAGTAGAAAAATAGAAGCATGGAAGATGAACAACTCAGTCGTGCCTTGAAGGAGAAAACAAAAGAGTGTGAAAAGTTTTCTAGAGAAAATGTTTCTCTGAAGCGTGAGATGGAATATATCATGATGAAGATGACCAAGGAGATTGAAGATAGAAAGAAGAATGAAGAAAATCTTGCACAATCCTTGAAAGAAAAATTTGAACAATGCAGCTGATTGGATAATGAACTAGAGCAATCCAAAAACAATGAGGAAGTGCTTGAAAAACAACTTGATGATCTCATAAATGAGCTTACTATTGCAAATGAGTACAAGGAGAAATTCAAAGCAAGCTTAGCCAAACTTGATGAACTCATTAAAAAATAGAGGACTGATGGTGATAGGCAAGGTCTTAGATATGAAGAAGGAGAATGTTCCAGATCTTGACAAAAAAAAATCCGAACAAGGGAGATTCAGGCAAGGAAATTGGATGAATGGACAACCAAATCCTTAACGATTCAATGGTTATTGTTTTTCTTGTAACAAAGTTGGTCATATGGCTTCTCAGTGTAGGAGCAGGATGAACACAAGTGGACCATCATTCTCAATTCAATGCTTTAATTGCTATAAGTATGGCCATAAGTCAAGTGAATGCAGAGTTGTGATGAATAATTTATATAGAGATGTCAGATGCTATGCATGCAATAGATTTGGGCATATTGCTAACCAATGCAAATCAAGACAAAATCAGCGGAACAATTTTCCTGGATAGAGAAATGTTATGTGTTACAACTACAATAAATTTGGCCACACTGCTAGATTCTGTTGGAATAGAAGAGGTCCAATAAATCAAAACATACAACAGGATGTTAAGGGAAAAGGTAAATTCACTACTAATGTGATCAAAAGGAAACTGTAGAAGAAATGGGTGAAGAAGAATCCCTCTGTTGAAGGAAATACGCCAACTCCAGAATCTACTTCTAGTAATTTTTCTTGGAATTAGTTTTAGGCCTTTGGCCTAGGGGGAGCTGTCAAGAAAATATTTTAACCCCCTACCGACAACTGATACTAGAATGTGGAAAAGTCCAATAGGTGGATCAATAATTTTCAGAAGTTGTTTA
>VDFB02085563.1:0-20864 GCA_007258455.2 Sequoia sempervirens
ATATAGAGCACCAATCCATTTTCCACAATGATCATTTCAATTGCCAAGTACCCACCCAAACAAGCTACTTATTAGGCCTAAGAATTTGCAAACAACAAAATAGTCCCAGAACCCTCCAGATTTTCTTTTCAAAACTCTAACAAAACCCATCACAAGAGGTTGAAATTAGACATACACGTTCACATATGACAAATGAATATACTCACTAAGATATTTGGCATCAAAGCAAATAGGCTTTGAATTATGACCTTCATAAGTAGGTTATTGGGGCATATTTTTAGGTGCATTTTTGAGTGTGCAAATCAAATTTTCACAACATGGGAACTTAAAATTTTACAAATTTGAAGGTTCCATCAAGATGTATTGATGAGATCTTCATTTAAATTACTTGCATGGAAGTAATGTTAAATGGGAAAAAAATAACCACTAGGATTAAGAAGTGGCAGATGTTTCACATGAGTATGTGTTGGGGACAACCCACAACAAGTGATTGTTTATTCTTCTTTTTATTTTAATTAGAAATGGAAATGCAATCATAACTACCCCTCAAAATATTCATTAATTATTGTATTGTCATAATCAGGTTGAAATCATTTGTTTTTTCGACTAACTAATTATTCGATGAAGTAGTGGTTACCATTCTTTCCAAGAATCAGTTTTTTTTCAAGAATTTTTTACCATTAGGTTAACATGTTTTAAATATTTATAATTTTGACATTTCAGGGGTCTAGAAATTTTGATCCCCCTTGCACTATGTGCATCAGTGAGTGTTGATTATAATCAAAGGATCAATTTTGTCCTTTTGATAGTTTGTTGTGAATATTTCTTGTTTGTTTGCAATGGATTTTTGAATAGAATGCTAAAATTTATGTATAAGTTTGTGAGCTTAGATGAGCATTTGAATATTCCTTCCCTTTGAGGATGTGTCGTTCAGTGGTATTTTATTCATTTATTTATAGTTAATGTTAAGTTGCAAGCGAGTTTAGTGAACAAGCTCTTAATAATCTGGTCTATGAGTACGATATTTATTATTTGCCAATCTACATTTCAACAATATTAGTATTTTAGAATCATTTCTTATTGCAACTATTTACATGGCTGCAGATAGATATTATTTATCCTTTCATGCTTTCTACTTAAAAGCATACCCCCATTTACTTATATTTCAAAAAATATAAAATTTTATCAAACGGGGGAGTCGTACCTCAATTAAAATTCAAAGGAAGATCACCAATGCAATGGTGATCTCTCCAACTATTATTAATATTTTTTGTCGTCTTATTGGGAAAAATAGACTCAATTTTTATTAGTTTTTAAATGAAAAATCTATTAACCAACGAATGAGAATTTGTTGAATGGATATGTTTTTCTTCACTATTGCGAATCTAAAGATGTAATTCCAAGTAATTTTACAAAGCCATTGTGTAGTGCAAAATTCTCCATATTCATTTCAATAATTATTTGTAACTTGATACCATTGAGGGGAAATGTGCATGTTAATGATACCACCTAGTGGCTAAATCCATATTTAATTCCTCAAATGAATAAGCAAGTCTTAGTACACATAACATAAGACCTCTAGGAATAAGTAAGTCATCTAGTTTTATTTAAATCTTAATAGGAATAACATAATACCTCTAACCATTTGACTCTGTTATGAATAATGTAAGACCTATAGGCATATTTTAAAATTCTCCACTTTGTAAATCATTCACTTGTAAAAGAATTACATTCTATAAGTCTATAGGCACTATGCAATGCACTTGGGTGGGGCTAATTTGAGGAGACCTAGGATCCAATATTATTTTTCATAATACCTCAATGTATTTTTAAAAAAAATTGGATTTTAGATTATGATGAATTTCGTGTAGTCAATAATAGATGATTTTTTTCATAGTGTAAATTTGTGTCCCTATATATCATTGTCAAATAAGACCTATGCTACTAGGATACTTCATTTTTCTCTTATCGAAATTGACATGTGATTCTCCCTATTAACATTAAGGGTTAGTGTTATAATTTAATGTTATTACATTTCATACCATTGTAGCTTACATTGTTCTAATATAAATTTATAAAACCTTATTTTATAAAGCATATACCATTTAATAATTAATAATTTAATAAATTATTAATTATTAACTATTTATCATTTATTTATTTTGAATAGGTGTGACTAATACCCCTTAGATATTTTTTCACCCTTTCTTTTATATTTAAGGAAGTTCTTTCTCATTTGAGAGGGTAAAAATTCAGATATTTATGGTGAATTATATCACTATGCATAGAAGGTATTGTGGGCCATGTGGAAGTAGGTAGAAGAGTGTTTGTAAGTTTAGTCTATTTTAAATAAAAAAAATTTATAAGTGTTTTAATATAATTATTACTTATATAATTTTTCACCCAAAAGGGTTTCCCCCATGTATATCTTCTATAATTTGTAAAACCTATGCTTATGTTATTTATAGGCTAAACTATGTAGGGGCATACCTCTTCATCCTAATTAAGAGCTATTAGTGTATTAACTAATATTTATGTTATAGTTAAGCATGCCACAAGTGCTTATCCTTATGAATATAATATATACTGAAAATATATCATATTAGGATCATAACATCCCCATACACCTTAAGAAAAGAACTTCCCTCAAAGACTAGAAAATATAAAATATTTTGTATGAATTGTTCATCATTCCATATTGGATCTTCAATTGGAAAATTCTTCCACTTCATTAGGAATTTTGAGGTGGCTCTATTTTCTAATTTGATTTTAGAAATTCCATGAATTTTTTGTATGTTTTGCATGAATAATGTTTTTATAATATTATTAGTGGAAATTAGATGAGAGATTCCACAAAATATAAATTTTTAAGTAGTTTATCCACAACAAGCTAGATTACACTATTTTTTTTGTAGCCCAACAATGAACTCCATTAATATTTTTGCCCAATGCTATATTGGAATTCCTAATATTTATAAGAGGCCTAGAGTCTTTATTTTTTCCCTTTTTTTTGTTGGAATATAAAATGTTCTACCATATTTTTTCTTGATATTCAGTTTAATACCTTCTCGAAAGAATTTTTTCTTTATAGGATAATAGGTATGAACAAATATTCTATAGTATCTTGTTGTAGTGTAGAAAATTGTGTGCTCTTAGAGATGGTACAATTTCACACTTAATTTGGACCTATTTTAGTACACCCTTGCATTTATGATCATTTAAATCATCATTAATAAGTCCCTATGACCCTTTATTTTAGATCTCAGGGAATATTTTGAACAAAATTCCAAAAAATCATCAAAAGCATTCAATTCTCTAACAACTTGACATTTACTCAACCTAAAAAAGTTAGGGTGGGACCTATATGCCACAAGTGGTGTATGAGTCCCATGTGACCCCTTTCTAGGGTTTGAGTGGGAAATTAAGGTTTTCAATTCAAATTTTTGGTTGATGTCAACATTTGAGATCTAATAAATGGTAAATTAGATGAAGTGCCTATATAAACAAGGTTTCAAATCATTATTTTCATCTAGAGAAATCAATTCAAGGTCTAATCATTCATTATCAACTTAAGCACTCAAGCATACTTTTAGAAGAGTATTCAAGGGAACATAGCAAGCAAAGTTGAAGTCTTGGGGAAACATTATAGTGTTTTTACAGGCCTTCAAGCTCACTTTCATTGAAGATATAGGATTGTCAAGGACTAATGATGGTTTCCTATAGCTAATCATGATTGATTCTAGGTTGGGGAGATGCAACTAGCCATCAAGCCAAGCCTAATGACTTCTTTCTTAAGTGATTCCATCCTCCATTATCACTCTACTTTCAACCTAAAGGAAGGTACATACATCATTATGACTTATTAGGGTGATTAGAGATCTCCCAAAGTGATTCATCTTCATGCTTCACTCATGCATCTCATTCTAGGACATTATAATAGGGTTGCATTGCATTTTAGATTCCCTAATATTAGAGGCACTTAAGATTAGGGTTTGTATTCATATTTACTTTCAAGATCCATTATTTCTATCAAGATTTAATTACTAAAATGGGGGTTTGACCAAGGAAAACACCCCATAAAAAAAGCAATACATCATTCTATTTTGTAGGCTTGTTAACAGGTTCAAATTTGGAAACAAAGTTAGGAAGAAACCACAGAGATAGAAGAATAGATTCAGGCCCTAACTTTCTAAAAAATTACAACGAGACTAATGCGCCACTTGTGGTGTATGAGTCCTAGTATAGCATATTTTCTAGGTTTTAGAGGATTCAAACTTGTCATTGCCAGATTCTAGTTTCTACCCAAAATCCCTAATCTAGGACTAAATCACCCAGCCTAGCATATGAGTCCCAGCATGCCTTAAAATCAACATTTTTTAGGATTTCAGATCTTCATCCAAGCCTCTTCAAATTTTCAAGTGCACATTTGTACTTTCTCAATTTACTATTCTTATTTGAACTCATTTCTAGGTCATTTGTTTAAGTTTAGTATATCATTAGGTTTTATCATTAGGTCTTGCATGTTACTAGTCTTTCCAAGCTCTAGCTTGGTGGTGAACCCCCTTTATACCTTTAATTACACCTTAGGACACCTGATTGTAGATCCTTTTCTCTCATTTCTATCCTTCAATTGAGATCTCTAAGGTTTCCTTGAATTAAATGTGTAGGAAATTAGTTGTTTTATCTCTTAAACACAGAGCGACTATTTTCACCCTTCACTTGTTAGACCCAAAAACAATCTTTTCTTAGTGTCCATATTGACACATTTAAGTGACACCAAATGTCTTGCGTATTGTACTTGTATTGAATCCTAAAGACACATTTGAATTGTTTCAAGTATAGATTTTTTGTTCTACTAATTCATTAGCAATAGGAATATGAATCCTATCTTTATGAGTGATTTTATATAGCTTCTTGTAATGTGAGCACATTATCCACGTATCATCCTTTCTGTTAAGAATAGGCATAGGTGATAAATATTTTTTTTTTATTATGAACAATGATTCATGGTATTAATTTAATGTCATGATTATGGTCTCAACATAGAGGTACAAACTTGGATTCTTGAAATATTATTGGTGGTGTTGAGTAATCCTTTGAATTTTCATTTGATATTGAGTTATCATATCTTGTTCTTCTATAAAATGTAATTGTGACCCTATATTATAACAACCTTTATGATTAATTTCTCCATCCTATAGGAGCCGATGATTTAAATTGGGGGTGATTTTAATCCTAGAAGTTCGTAATTTTTTCCATGTATCCTAAAACCCATGGATAAGTCCTGAAAATTGAAAGATATTCTTCCTAATTGCTTAAGCCATTAAACACTCAAAACTAAACCCACTCCCCTAATAGGGATAACAAAACATTTTTTATCTAGATGACAATTTCCCATTAAGAGTTTTGTATGATGGCATTTACCACAACAAGGTAGTTGTTTCCCATTAGCTATCATGACTTGAAAATTAGAGATTGGATAAAAAAGTTTAATTCAAATAATTAACTAATTTTCTATCAATAAATTTATATGTATTACCAGTATCAACTAACACATTCACATTTTTCTTTTTATGTTATCAATTACTGTGAGTGTCTATGGTGCATTTTTTTCCATTCAATGCATGCAAAGGGATAGTAGTTTTCTATTTTTCCTTGGAATCCTCATTCTTAAGTTTTATGTTTAATTGTTTTGCAAGCACTTATCCCTCTTCTTCAACATTATTAATTTTCTCATTACTAGAACACTCATGAATTCTTGACCATTTTCCATCACAATTCGAGCATCCACATTTTCCTCTTTTCTCTATCTCTTGTTGAGGATAGAGCTAATAATTAATCTTAGGATAAAGAATTTTTCCATTTTTCTTAGTAGGATTAGTCACATTTTTATCAATTACTCACATGGTTTTACCATTGGTAATATTTTATTTATTAATAAGCAAATTTTGTTGCATAACTTTTCTAATTGTACAAGGTTTTAACAAATGAACATCATGTTGATCTTAGTCCTTAATTCCATTGATGTACAATTATAGCCTATGGAATGTTTTCACCTTGGGATCTCAAAGTGTTAATCTCAAATTCTCAACATTAAATTCATATATAAACCTTAATTTCTTTAAAATTGTTAGTAGGGAAAACTAGCTTCCAATACATGGTTGCTCATAGAAGGTTGCTAATTCTTTACTAATATCTCCCCAACTAAACATTTGTCCTTGTCTTTCACTCATCTTAATTTGATACCATTGACAAGGTCCTAATTCTAAATATATTATAGTTATATAAACCATGGAATTATTTGTTATATTATGAAGATCAAATTTGTATTCTACAAGGAGTATCCATGAAATTACATTTCTAATATCAAATTTATGAATGCTTATTATTGGTAGGTATAATTGTTGACCTTGAAAAGGATATCGTATCCCTTGATTTATTTTATTAGGGTTTTAATGACCATTTAAGGATTTTGCAAATGGGTCAAATAATTTCATTAATGAATTTTTTTTTTTCATGTCCTTGCAAAATTATTTCCTCAATTTTAAGTGGTGGAAAATAAAAATAGGTCCTTAGATTTTGTTTGTGATGAAAGATCCTCTAATCTTGAAGATGACCTGGCTTTAAGCATGTCCCTACCCCTATAGTGTGTATATTGTTATAAGTAGTCATGTTTAATTATGTTTTTATTTTAAGATTTATTAATGTAGGAAAGTATATGGTGTGAGAGAATGTGATGTTTCAGATTAGACCAAAATTAGATCACTGAATTAAGTAATATATTTCATGTCTAAAACTAAATTCCAAAGAACTAATCCTACCTCATTTTTTATAAGAATTTCAAAAACACAATTTTCTTTTAAATTCTAAAAAATGTAGCCTATAGAGCAAATTAATGAAAATTTTGACTAAAATTTGACCACTAAATTAAATAAATTATTTTATGTTTAGTATAAAATTTCAAATAACTAACCCTACCTAATATTGGTTAAAACTTATAAAAATGTAAATATTTAAAAAAAATTGAAAATTGGCCTATTAATATATTTTGGCATCAGGATGGTGTAAAAAGTAGGTGTGTGGGTTGACCAAGTAGATGAAGAATGACTGCTTCCTACCTGCACATGGGTAGACCATGATTTGTGCCACAGATACTAGAAAAGATAGAATGGGGAAGAACATTGGAGATCTAACAAGCACAAAGACATTAGGGATAGCAAAGATCATGGAAGGAAAGATCCACTGGTAGAAAGAAGAGGAGGATGAAAAGGGGGTTGGCTTAGTAGTGAAAGGGAAGAAGAAAATCGGAAATAGATGAGGAATAGTGGAGGAATAGTGGAGGGTTTCAAGGTTGTTAGAGACGGAATAACCTTGTAGTTGGACAAAAGGGTGATAGGGAGATATGTTAAAAACACATTGAAATACTAAGAGGGGAGTGAAATAGTATGCTTTAAAATTCAATCCCAATTAGCTAATACTGAATTTAAGTTATATCAATTAAGCATTCATCAACATAATAATAAAATGAAAGAATATAATAACACACACAAGAAAACAATGGACACCATATTTACATGGAAAACCCCACAAGGGAAAACCATGGTGAGAAATGCTACTAAGAGCTACTATCTTGATCCAACCTTGCAAGTGAACATTAGTTTACAACTTTAATTTTGGGCTACAAACCAAGGAAGCAACTAATCCCTAACTTTATATAGGGGCTAAAACCTGAGGAAACTACTACACACTAATTCAAAAAAGAACAAAATTATGACTGATTTATGGCTTCAACCACTGATAGTCATCAATTCTACACATTAGGTATGTAGCATGTATATTCAAACTCTACTCATGCACTCATACATCTTCACAAACATTCATCCTACTCTTCACATGTTTTATACTCTACATATATCATTTGTAAGCTTTCAAAATATGAACTCAATCAACCATAAACAAGAAATTATGAAACTTGTAGCATGTCAGCCATTACATCTATTGATGGTAAACAAAAATGATGAGACATTACTTTCATTTTTCCCAAATGAGTTGGCATGACTCATACAACATTTTAAAAAACTTCTTAGACTCACCCAATCTTTAATTAGTGGCACACATCACCAACATACCCTAGTCGGCCTCAACAACAACATAACTGACTTGAAAACTTTTTGTGGTATTGGAAATAAGAAATATCTTCATGCGCTTCATATTTTAAACATATTGTAGAATATTAGGCATCTAAAACAAATTGTATCATTATATAACTTGAAATCTGTACTTGTGGAGCTCTAAAACACTTGGAACTTCAATATGACATATATTAGATGTATCACTAAGAATATCTTCAAAAATGCTTGGAAAAAAGTTTACATCTAGAAGAATGTAGAGCATTCCAATAAGCCTTCATACCCACTTTGCACTGGAAGAGCACAGACTAGAACTTTGTTACATGTAACTTTCACTACAAAAGATATAATGATATGAAACTTTAAATATAACACCTTCACAACTTCATCAACTTAATGTCAAAACTATAAGACAAAATATTTCTCTACAGAAAGATGCAGATTAAAGCATTGTGTCTCTACCTTAGGGTATATACTGAGAACTCCTTAGACATAAATTTTGAAACTTTTCATTGAGTGTGGTAAACCAAACTAGAAAATATCAATGTAGGCATAATGAAAACACATTAGGACATGTGTACCCACCTTTGCATCATACATAAACAACCAACTGATCACTAATCTTCCATACACTCCAATGTTGACTTGCACCATTAAATATCTCTACACACCAACTATCTTTGGAACATATAAAAACTTAAGCATACCTTTGACATTAATGACAACCAATCTAATAAATTTACATCTAAATGCTTCTAGATTTGATTGTGTGGAGTGTTTTCTCATCAATGTTTTGGATCACACTCAGTGAACCATCATCAAGAAAGAGATTTGAAAAACATCTTTTTCAACTCTCTTTCTTGATGATGGTTCACTGAGTGTGATCCGAAACGTTGATGAAAAAAGACTCCACACAATCAAATCCAGAAGCATTTAGATGTAAATTCATATGGATTGTGGAAATCTAATTACATCAATCTAATAAAATTACAACAATATCCCATTTTTCATTGATGAGAAAACCAATTGATGTGCAAAAGCACTCCCCCTTAAATGCACAATTCTCTCTCCACTTTTGATATCATGGGAAAAGGGAAAAAATACTTTCTCTATACATGCAAAACTTATAAAATTTCTATTCCCTAGATAATTTCTCCCTCTATCTCAATTATTTTCTTACTTCTTTATGTTTAGGCTCTTCTTTCAAACATCTATTCATTTATGAAATTTTGAAATAAATTATAGGTCTTTTCTCTTGGAAATTAAGGAAAATAAAGGAATAATAGGGTTTTTAGGGACCGATCAAGAAACTACAAAACCATCTTCCAGACCATCAAGAATAGTATTCAAGATATCATCTCCTCTCGGGTGTTCAAGGCCTCTAAGACAATGTCTAACTATAAGGATTAAAGAGTTAAACAAAATTGGAGAATGTCCCAAGTCGAACCAATTTCAATTGAGCTAATATATCTACTAGACAAATGACAAAATGGAGACCTCCTTCAAAAGGGTGGGTTAAGCTTGATTTTGATGGTTCTTCGAAGCGAAACCTTGGGACTACTGCTACTAGGGGAGTTATAAGAGATTATCAAGAAACTACAAAACCATCTTCCAGACCATCAAGAATAGTATTCAAGATATCATCTCCTCTCAGGTGTTCAAGACCTCTAAGACAATGTCTAACTATAAGGATTAAAGAGTTAAAAAAATTGGAGAATGTCCCAAGTCGAACCAATTTCAATTGAGCTAATATATCTACTAGACAAATGACAAAATGGAGACCTCCTTCCAAAGGGTGGGTTAAGCTTGATTTTGATGGTTCTTCTAAGCGAAACCTTTGGACTACTGCTACTAGGGGAGTTATAAGAGATTATCAAAGGAACCTTATTGAAGGTTTCAGGTGGGCCATTAGTGTTAACTCTTACAATGTTACTAAAGCTATGGTGGCCTAGTGTGAGATTAAGCAACTCCTATGCTTGGGGTTACTTGATGTGCAAATTGAAGGTGACTCCCAACTTGTTGTGAATGAACTCCTAAATGACAAGCCCTCTACTTCAAAGATACATAAAATAATTGAAACTTGTAGAAGGGACTTAAGGGAGTTTATTAGGTTAAAATTTACCATATCTCTCGAGAAGGTAATGGTGTTGTGGACATGGCTTGCAATCTAGGTCTGCTAAACATTGAGTGGACTTATTGGAATTTGAATTCAAATAACCTCTAGAACCTTTCAACACATTATTTCTCGGGATAGATTTGATTGTTACTTGTACGCTTGATATGACTACTCACTCTAAGGTTGGTTGTGTTGACTTGGAAGATTTTCCATATAGTTTGGAAAATCTTTGCTTAGCTATCCTAAATACTTTGTTGTGGCTTGTTGTCACCATTACTTGAAGGAAGGAGATCTATATGTATTGTAATAATCATATCCCTAAGGATCTCATGAGGGATTATATCACCCAAATTTTTACTAACATTTTTTTAATTATTTTATTGATTGTAGGGAAAGCATTGATTTTGAGGGTCAAGGGTTTTACTCTTATCTTACTCACACTTGGTATCTCACTCGTACATATAACTTGCATATATGCATCCCACTCATGTGAATCCCTCTTATTGTTTATTGAACGGACCTCTCCATCTCATTATTATTAATGTTTCCATTATTATTTCTCACCATAAGATGACAAGGGTTATTTCTTATGATAGCCTTTGTACATCTGTTGTATGTGGTCTGGGTAAAAGAAATAATAATTCTTACTATTTACACTACCACCCAAACACTGAAAAAACATTAAAAATTTCAAAAAGGGGGTTAAAGGTTATGTTGTGTTATTTCCACAATTCTTTCCTTTAGATTTTTCAATTCCCTTGTGTCCTGGGTGGGTGTATATGCATGCTAAGATGGGTGATTCTAGACTATGCACATTACCTATCTCCTACAATGCTCTCAAATAGAATATTGAGCTCTCGAATCTCTTCCAAAGAGGTGGTTTTGATCCTGTTTTTAAAACTATGTGGGGCTACAATGACAACTTAACTTCTAGATTTGCTAACTCCTAGGCTAGACGAGTTGTCAACATTGGTAATGTGATGTTTAGGGATCCTGATGAGTTGATTGCCAAAGCCACAAGTCTCTCTTGCAAGGGTATCAAGGTTGAAAAAAAGAGCAACATTCTCCTTGGCAAGTTGAATATGAACTAGAGAGATGGTAGGTTGTAGCCAAGGGAATTGATTGAATTAGGCCAGCTAGCCTCTACCTTTCAATTACTAGAGGTAGAGGGCTACCTAGAGTGCTAGGACCATCTTCCATAGGCAATAGAACCCTTGAAATTTTAAGAGGGAGTAGCACAAAATCAAGAACCTTAGTCACCATGGTCATGTCTAGTATAATGGATTCTTCCACATCAATGACATTTGGGAAAGGTGGAGTCAAGCGATATCCTAACCATTTTCTAGGGAGCATTGTCCTAGTGGTATAATAGTTGTTGAAAATGAGCAACCTTCAGTATAACTTTACGAGCTTGCACTTGGATGTACATAAGTACATTAGAACTTATGATAATCTTAGTTTACAAATAAGAGTTCTTATCAACAACATATTGATTAAAAAGAGCAGCATTCCCATCCTTCCATATACTAAAAAGAATTTCCACCCTCAAAACATGTGAGATCTCGATATACTTGGTCAAAAGATGGGGTTAGTCTTCTAATTAAACCATGTGCAAAGAGAAAGGGGTCTCCCAGAAATATATGAAAAAATCATGAATCCCATTCCAAACTTCCTAAACTCAAGAACAAAACCAGAAGACGTGTTTGATCATTTTAATTTATCCAGAGAATGGACAATGAGAGTTGAGAATGCGCGTATGAACGAGATTATGCATGCATTTAATTAGCTATGTGTGGCCGGTATAAGAGTGCACGAATTCGATTCTTGGTTGACGTAAGTATGTGTAGATTTTCAAATCTTCACCGCAGATTTTCCACTACACATTGTATGAGCAGTGGCCAATGGTTTTACTATGGCATGTAGGAAACTTTACGGCAGATTCTTGAAACATTTATCGTGGATTTTTAAACCTTGATCGTGGATTGCAAAAACCATGTTTTCTATGGAATTTCGCAAAATGTCCATTACAGACTATAAATAGCATAGATTTACCAATTGCGCATGGCAATAACAGGTTTGGGTAAACTAAACACAGATTGCAATAACAGGTTCACATTACAAACGCAGATTCTCAGAAATTGAACGTGGATTCTACAAAACTGAATGTAGTGGATTTACAGAAAGTTAACATAGATTCTACAAACTTTAGATCTAAGGCAGCGTGGATTGACGAAACCCACACTGGAAATGAATTTTTTTGTGAGAACGAAATTTCCAGCTATTTCCCTCTACCTGCCTCCCATGCACTCCTGAAACGTGTATAATATCAATCCCAAAATTAAGTGAATTATGTGCAGTCTGTTTATCAACAACACTAAAGACTCTTGAAAGAAATTCAACTTCTTTTAGAAATATCACCTATACGTATCCTAACGCCTGTGTATCCAGCACGAGAAGATGTGTATGTCACAAGCCTTGAGTATATACCCAGGAGATGTTGGACAGTGCATGACATCCCAAATGGATGTAGACTATGCATATACCTATAAGCTTGTGTCTATTCCCATGCACTATTTTTTCAAAGTTTGGTAACGTGAGGTTGGTAATGTTACTAAAGTTGTAATTAGGCGAGGTAACCCATTAGCAAAACAAAGCGTATAGCATAACAGCTAATGCTTTTTAACGTTCCAAATCTAAAATCTAGAATTCACTGTATCACACAGGGCTTTAAACTGTGAAAAGATAAGTAACAAATGGCAACTAAAGAGTGAATGACTGGTCGAAATGGTCTGTTTTTTTTTTAACACTTCTACCTTCATGTAGAGGAATACATAGTTCTTGTTAGAACAGGGGAACACAGAAACAGAATAAAATAGCACCACAGATTATATTGAATAATAAAAAACATTACATATATTCTATCCTTGCAGCTCTACAGAGCTGACTCTGAGAAGAGAGTGAAGAGCTCATTATATCTGCTTCTATTTATAGAGGTCTTAGAATCCTCCACAATGTGAAAACAATGAAGGTTGGTGAGAACTCTCCAAAATGGTCAGTGAGAGTCAACCAGAATATCGGTTAGAAACTTCTATTCTAAATGTTGAGCAGGGGTAGTTGGGATTATAATCTCCAACACTCCCCCTAATCACAACTACCACAAATTCTCATTACATTTTGCCTCTTTTCACTGATGCTGCAGCATCTAAAATCTTCTACATCTAGTGATCGAACCTAGGAAATCCCATTCTGCAATTGGGATGCTCTAACCACGAGCTCTGGCCCTCTTGGTTACTAGTCCATCGTAGGTTCAGGCTTGATTCACTTGTTTTATCAACACCTCCCATTGAGTCACTCTGCGGGTGCTCGGGGATCCTAATAGACTCTTGACATCTGTCACAAATGGTGACAGGATTACCTCCAAAATCTTGCTTAACTTCCTCCTAACATCTGTCACAAAATGGTGACAGGATCTACTCCTTTTCCTTTTGAAGTCTGTCACAAATGGCGGTTGATTCTCCTTGCATCGACTCTTTTGCAATCTCTAATTCATGTGATTCCCTTTGCTAAGGGACTGCAGCTCCTTCATACTGAGATCTCTCTTTTCCAGCATCTAAAAGTCTGTAATTTTCCTTTCGATATGATTTTCACCTTCTTTAAGAAATTACAAGCTAAATCTTCAAACAAAACATTACCTCTCACATTCCAACTTCAAATCCTTAACAGCAAGTAATAAAACAAAAGATAATTGTCCTGCTCCAAACAACAATCTTATCTTGCATACATAACAACAAAAAAAAAACTACGGCTTCCTTATATGCCTTGTCTTACAGCTGCGGCTGTATTCTTCTCATGCAGCTCCAACCAACGACCTTTCCTCTCCGAGCTGCGTTCTCTTCTGCTTGGCAACGGAATCTTCCAATATTTCTGTGATCTTCTGTCTTCTTTTCTTTGCCCTTTACAGTTTCACAAAATCTTCAGACTTAAAATTACATTGTGGTTGTGCCTGTTCTTGTAAACTGATCTCCAACTCACACAATCTATCTTCAATATTCTGCTGTCTACAGTGATCTCTTCTTTCAAAGCAGCGACCTTTCTTCAAACCAACAGATTTTTCTGACTCAGCTCCAATTCTTCTTGGAGAGCATCGACCTGCTCTTCCTTCGAACAGCCTGCAGTCTTCTAAAAGCTCCTTTTGCATCTCTAGCTTGGAACCACGGTCAACAATCTTGGACTAGCGGCTTCCTTCTCAGTGGACCTTCACCCATCATAGCATTCTCTTTTTCTTCTAGCAATCTTAGCTTGAATAATGACACAGCCTGCAGCCTCTTGCTAATCTTATGCGACAAACCTGGTCTTCTTACAGTTGCAAGCCCCTTTTCAATGCCTTTAGCTCGGACAATTCACCATCGGCTCTGCTAACTGGCTACAATGAAACACAGACACAAAGAGACAGAACACAACACAGAAAGAGAACAGGCTGCAAATTGGAGCGCACTCACTCTCAACCTGACAAACTCTCCACAGCCAGCGATCCTTCCTTACGGCTCCACTATTAGAACAGGGGAAAGCAACACAGAAACAGAATAAAATAGCAACCACAGATTATATTGAATAATAAAAACATTACATATATTCTATCCTTGCAGCTCTACGGAGCTGGACTCTGAGAAGAGAGTGAAGAGCTCATTACATCTGCCTCTATTTATAGAGGTCTTAGGAATCCTCCAGAATGTGAAAACAGTAATGAAGGTCGGTGAGAACTCTCCAAAATGGTCAGTGGCAGAGTCAGCCAGAATGTCGGTTAGAAACTTCTGTTTTAAATGCTGGAGCAGGGGTAGTTGGGATTATAATCTCCAACAGTTCTGAGAGGAAACACTCTTCATCTTCCAAAATGCAAAGATCTTTGCAAATTTTCCCTAACTCACTACTTTCAAAGTCTACACACCTAAACACGAGACAGGTTTATACCATATCTGTGTGCAACTACTTCACCCATGCGCTTCTCGTTTTAGATGGAAATGTGGAAGACCCTCCAAATCCTCTGAGTTAATTAAATTCTACCCATGATTGGCTCCATTTCCTATTAGGTTAACATGACAATCTTGAAATCATTTTGTTCCTACTTCGATGCCGCAGATTAGATGTGGATTTCATAGTCGACAACATGGGGCTGACACCGCTACATGCGGTTGCTTCAGCAGGTCGAAGGCTGGTATTTTTTGTGGGCCATGACTTTTGACTATTTGTCCTATGTTAAAAGACAATAATCTTTTTATTTCGTATGAAGGATTTTGATTTATTAATAGAAATACAAATTATAGAATAGGTATTTTAAATTGTCTTATGGTTTGTCTATAAGTTTATTGTGCTTTGTTCATAATTAAATAATTCTAAATTAATTAGATTATGAAATCTAAGTTAAAAAATAAATCATATCTAATTTAATAATTATATTAAAAATCATAAAACTTGTACTATTTGATTTGATTTTAGTAGTAGTTTGACAAGTACATGCTTTATTATTTCAACTTGTATATTACTTTGTAGTAGCTAAAGAACGGAAAAAAATCAGTCAATTAAATTGTGGTTTTAAAAAGAGGAAATTTAAAAATCAATGTAAATTTATAGATGTGAAATGTTAGGTGGAATGTTAGAAAATTTTTACACTCATAATCAAAATTGTAGTGAATGAACTTGTAGAGTGAAATTACCATATCCTAATTGGATCTGATTCATTTAATCTTCTTTAAATACTATCATATCTTTATTTTCACTTTGAAGTAAAAGTTTCATAACACCTAGAGTGTTTGTGGGACAAAAAGGGCTAAACCATCGAGTCTTTTTTGAAGTAAGGAAAAAAAAATTGTCTTGAATGGAAACAAATATGTATTCTTCTCTTTTCTATAAATTATTTTGAAGTTGGAATAAAATATATTTTAAATTTGTGTAGTTGAAATTTAAGAAGCATTAATATAATTATTTTCACCTATGCAATCTTATATAATTTTAATTATATTATTCCTAGAAATAGTATTATATTTGATATCAAAGTTAAAGTTCTATTATCATTTGTTCTTTTACATTTAGATATGTTATTAATGCCATTTAAGATTGTTCTTTTGGTACATTTTTATTTTCCTTAAATGCATATGCTTGGATTTTATATATTGTGATGTGAAAAAAAAGATCCTAGACCTAGTAAATGTTCAACACACATAAGTAATGAGAGGAGGGGTGAATCAATAATTAATATAATTAATCAAATGTAAGTCTTTGAGCCATGATAAACAAAAGAACACATAAGCACACAACTATAATACCAGATTTACATGGAAAAACCTAGAAAGAAAAAAACAACAATGAGCAAGCTTTCAATCTATTATCCAAATCTACCCTCACAAATAAAATAGATTACATTATCATTTATCGACTACAATACAAAGGAAGTTGCAACTCTGTCAAATGCTATAACAGTTAAAACAAAATGAAGATACAACCTCTGTACAAAGATACTTATCTGATTCAAATGTTAACAAATTGCTTCAACTTTTTGTTGACTTTTCCAAACCTTGAATTATATCTTTCTAGAAAACCACTCTACAAATCTCTGCAACATCAAAATACCTTCAAATAGATCTCTTTTTTCATCACAACTAACTCCACTATCTTTCCAGAAACATTACTATAGAGATACCATGCCTCAACTACTCCTTTCCATATTTCACTATCAAAATCAATTTATGTGATTATCTTATTTGTACACTGTCACTTCTAACTCAAACCTCATTAACAATATTTATCTTACATTTATATCCTCTGCAACTCTTCAAAAACTTTCTCTTTTGTCGGATAAGATAACTCTTTTGTCGGATAAGATAATTGTGTAACATGAAATGTGCAATCGGAAATTGATTGTCAGTACCCCAAAAAATTATGGTAAGCAGAAATCAAATGAGTTTGTTGAAGAGTTGATCATGAAAGAAAGAAATTGAGGTAAGGCTCTTAAGCCGCTGCCTGAGATATTCAATGACAAACTTTTAAAAAATGCAATGTAAGGCATATGAAAGGAAAACATAGAACACCTTTAATGTTGCAGACCATGGGAATTGTATGTGTATTTTTGTGCTAACTACGTGGGGACCCTAAAGCAAACAACAACAAAATAATTCTACATTTAATTTCTCACTGCAACAATGGGGAGATTTGGCACTAATTAAGGTTTGGGTGATGGATTTGTCCTCTCCCAAGTGATGCATCATGCTGGCTGGACTATAATGTCTCCCACAGGACGTGGGCTATCATCTTATGCCCATACAGAATGTTGGTGTTGGGATTGCATGGGAATGGCTTGTTGGAATATTAATTAATCTGCAGCCTATAGACTTTTCCCCATGCCATATCAGATGAGGACCCAAGTTGCAGCTAACATAACATGCAATATTTATTTTGGTAGACAAATTTGAATTCAAATTAAGTGCTTGTTTTTGGACTTGCAACAGCCAATGAACACCTCCAACAATTAATGTGTTAGGTGATTTTGAAATTTGAATGAAGCACTCATTCTCATGAGCTTGCTAATAGAAGACAAAAGGAATGTCTTTTGCAACCGTTGGAGTTTAGTTTTGGTTTGTAAGTGAAGACCCTGTAGTAGCAAATGAAGTGGAGAATGTTTAGCAGAAAGTAAGGTGACAACAACATCACAAAAGGAATGTTTTAGTAGACGCAATGCATTGTCAGCTGTAGCTAAAAGATTGTAGCAATTTATGTATTTGAGGTGTGAGCGTAGCACCCAGTCATTGGACATTTGTCCAAATAGCTTAGTTTTTATTTTGTGCATGTAAATCAGAGAATGTCCTTTGAGCTTTTATATTTTGAAGAAAACAAGGAATATATGCAAAGTAAAATTTTATCTATTTAGCTTGTTGTCATTGTGCATACACTGTTCATTTTCTATGTGTGTATTTTTTGTTCTGTCAGTCTAGTAATAGCAGTAAAGTTGTGTATCAACACCCTTTCCGCCCAACAAGTGGTATCAGAGCCCTATTTTTCTGGGTAGACATTCAATCAGTAGTTTGTTATTGTGGGTTAAGCCCTAAGTTATCTAGGGATTCGTAAACTTTCTTAAGTTTCAAAATATGGCAGGAGGTGAGAGCAAAGATTGGCAACAACCACCACATTTTGATGGACAAAATTATGACATATGGGCTAAGAAGATGAGAACCATCTTAGTTACAAATAACCTATGGGAGTTGGTCACAAATGGGTTCAATGATATCATAGACCCAAATGCATTTGTAGCCCTTTCAAATGCAAAAAAAACCAGTTGAAAGATATAAGAATGAAAGATGCAAAACCACTCAGTTTGATTGAGGCTATTTTCCCACGTATTACAACATCAAACTATGCAAAACAAGCTTGGGATATATTGAAAAATAGTTATAAAGGGACTAACAAAGTGAGGTTAGCTAAGTTGCAACTCTTGAGAAGAAATTTTAAGACTCTACAAATGAAAGAGAACGAGTCCATTTCTGATTTTCACACTAAGGTTTCAACCCTGGTAAATCAACTAAGAGTCAATGGAGAAACAATGGAAGAGCAAAGGATTGTTGAAAAAATCCTAAGTCTACCTACTAAGTTTGACTATGTAGTCATAGCCATTGAAGAGGCAAAGGATTTGTCTCATATGACCATAGATGAGTTGATGGGTTCACTACAAACTCATGAGCAACGGTTGAACAAATATGCTCCTTCCCTAGAGCAAGCCTTCAAAGCTTAGACCAATGCAAGAGGTCATGGAAGAGGAAGAAACAACAAAGGTAGAGGTCAAAGAGGCAGAGGCAGAAGAAACAATTCTGGAAGAGGAGGTTCTGATAGCATAGAGGAGATGAGCAACTCACTATCAATAAACCAAAACTACAGGATGAACACTAGTTCGAATCAAAGGAATGAAAAAAGTAATGTGCAGTGTTATTACTGTCACAAATATGGCCATTATTTTAGTGATTGTAGAAAGAAGCAACGTGACCATGGAGGCCAAAATGCTAATGTAGCAAATGAGAACAAAGGTGAAAATGACAAACAATTCAATGTATTCATTATTTGCAACCATGCTAAATGCAACAATGATGAAGTATGGCACTTGGACAGTGGATGCAACAACCACATGAGTGGTAACAAATTTTCTTTTACCTCCATTAACAGTAGTATAAAAATTGAGATCAAGATGGGAAATTATGAGAAGGTTCCCATCATTGGAAGAGGCGTAGTCAACATCCAAACCAAGAATGGCGAGAGGCAGCAAATTCAAGATGTTTATTATGCCCCCAACATGAAACATAACATATTGAGCATTGGAAAAATGGTCCAAAATAGTTACAAGATCCTAATGGAGAATGGATAATGCAATATATTTGATAGAGGATGCAGTAAGAGAGTGATGGTTGTAGTGTAGATCACAAGAAACAAAATGCTTCCTCTCAGGATGCACATAGTGTATGCGACAGGAACAATAGACAATCAGTAACAACAAATTTTCTTGGCTCTAACAGTAGTCACACAATAGTCACAAGTTGAACATCGGTATGCATTCAAGATAGTCATCAAAGACCCATCCAAACTATGACATTTAAGGTATGGGAACTTAAGTTTTTCAAGTTTGAGTTTATTGTCTAGGAAAGGAATGGTTAGGGGTTTACCATCCATTGTAGAACCTGATGGCAAGTGTGAGGCTTGCATTTTGGAAAACAACATAGGAAACCATTTCCAATTTGGGTATTCTAGGAGAGAAAAACACCTCTTGAGTTAGTGCACTCAGATTTATGTGGACCCATGAAAACCCCACTTTAGCTAGTGTAGACATGCAAAATTAGCATCATGCATTCAATTAGGTCCATTCATCAAGTAAACCAAGTTCATTAAATCCATTCATTAGGAAAATCAAGTTCATTTAATTCAATCTCTAAGGATTATCCACTTAAATTGAATAAATTAACTTTATTTAATTTAAGCATATCATTCCCTTTTTTATTAAATAAATCAAGACTTTATTTAATCAAATCTCAAAATTCATATTTCTCCCTCTTGGTTTAAATAAATCAAAATATTCAAGTCCAAAGGGTCAAAGCATCTTAATCATCATCTAAGCTAATCTAATCCTGATTAACCTAATCAAACCATCCATCAATCATCTAGCTTTTCCCACTTGCACCAATAAATCATTTTAATTCATTTATAAATCAACATTTTCCCTCAACAAAACATCTTTTGGGAATATTCCTCAAGTTTGAATATGAAAACAAGTTGACTTGTCCCTTCCAACATGGAAATAACTTCTCTCTTTCATGTCCCCTTCTCAACATTTAATTCACAATTTCAAATTTGAATCTCCCCCTCTTTGGCACATTGGAAAAAACTTACACATTCCTCAACTATCATAATGTGACAAGTGGCTTCATCTCATTGGCCAAATCATTATCCCACATTGCTCTATTTTGAGCTCTCTTCCAACTTGAAAATCTATAAATGAAGGGCCTCATTCTTCATCAACCCATCTACACTCTCATGCAAAGTTACTCTCTTAAACTGAGAACTAATTTTTCCCATCACTATTTCATTGCATC
>VDFB02085564.1:0-10789 GCA_007258455.2 Sequoia sempervirens
TCTCCTATGGAAGTGGAAATATTTCCTCTAAACCTTAGTAATTTCATACAGGAAGTGAATACTCCTAAACCTAGGCGCAGAGAAAAAGCAAAGCATGTCATACAGAAGAATGCAGATGGCAACAAAACCATCCAGATAGCTACTCCAACAAATGACAAAGATAGACATGAAATAATTCCTAAGGAATATAAAATCACAAGTATTAATCTTGGACACTCCTCTTGGCAACAAGAATTAGAAGAAATAAAAGTGAATTTGAATGCTACTGTTTCTAGAGTACATGAATACAAACAAAAGAAAAGAGAACTAAAAGAACGGGTTGCTACATTGGATCATTTTATCAAATAACTGACTTTATCCAGTCCAAAGCAAGCTAAACTGCCCCAACACCTGGTGCTAATGTCACAAGAGCAAGTGGATGCTATTGATGTAGTTCATCATAAAATGAATATATTTGAAGAATGGATTGAATATTGGATAAAGCAGGGAGATTAATTTATCACAGATGCAGTAAAAATGTACAAGGAAGTATATCGTCATTCTAAGAAATTGAAAAGATTTGAAGATGAATGTAAACTTCACCAAGAGCAAGTCATTGAAGAAAGGCAAAATATGGAAATTCTCATGCAGACAGATGTCCAAGAGCTAATACAAAATAATATAATAGTAGAATCTGAAATTTCATTGCCAGGAAAGTGGAAGAAGCAATTGAAATGGGAAGGTGACATGTTAGTACAATGCATTGAAGGATTTGAAAAGGTCGCCATTGATTGCAAAAATTTGATAAGAGAAAATAAAGAATTTATTGAAGTATTGTCACGACAAAGCTTTGATTTTCAAACTTTGGGACAGGACAGGAAGGAAGCTAAAGCTTTCAAGGATTGGATAGAAAGAATAAATAGAGATCCTATTCAATTGTTGATGAGGGAAGTTATAGATGAAATAATACAGTGCAGGAATGTTATAGTTAAATATGAAACAGAGAAGGCACAGAAAAATGAGGTCTTACTTCAAGTGACTGAAGAATATGTTAGGCTCAAACTTACCTGGAGAGCAATAAGAAGGATTTAAAAAGAATGCATGCATCACATATTGAAAGCTTTCCAGGAGTATCAATCCAAGAAAGAAGGAAGAAATCCATAAATGGAGCCATAAGTTGATACGAAGAAAAAACCAGATACCGGATACCGGAGGAGTAACAAGATTTATTCATTGTTGATTTTGTAGGTTGGTCCCAGTCCCGGTATGTCTTGTTTGTTCTAATATGTCAAAGAAAATTTTGTAGCCTCAAGGAAGATAAAGTATTCACGTTGAAGTATGGAGAAAAGTGCTGATGTGGATAAAGTCAAAGCTTTGACTCATTCTAGAAAGTTCTTCATGATAGTTGGCATATGCCATGTGACATGTTTTAATTTTTTGTTTTTGATTTCTTTGAGATATTTTTAAGTTGAACTTTTGAGGTGCCTTGTTTCTCTAAAAGGCTATCTCCTCTTACATTTTTATTTTAAGTTCAGAATTTATGGATGTCAGAGGAGCAATTTTTTTTTTTTTGAGTTTTGTTCTTTTTTCCTGTCTTCTGAACCATTCTGGTGTAAAACTTTGTATGCACATAGACATTAATTGATATTAGAGTTTTATGGATAGCTACCTATCTAAGTATCTTTGGTAGTTGGTTTTGTAAGTTTTCTTGCAAAAGACTGTATGTTGCGCCATTTAAGGGTGCATACAAAACCTATTTGGTGTCCATAAATGAAACCCTCTCTTTAAAAGCTTGCATTGTTTTATACATAGCTGTGAAGCAATCTGGTGAAGTATAAAGTGGTTTGCTCTATTTCAATTGATTCTTTGGGGCATCCATGGAGAATAACCGGGAGAAATTTTTATGTTTTGTTTTATATTAGATGCTTATAATTTTGAAAATGTTTTAAAACAAAAAAGGAATATACAAAATGAATGGAAATTGTTTCATTAAAAATCTTTTATTTTCCATGATATCGCTGAATATTTAATGCTAAATTTACTTAAGTGATAGCAAAGGGTTCGTTTTATTCATGCAATATTATGATAAATCTTTTGATTTTATGATGTTATTTGATGGTAAGATTTGAAGTATTTTTCTTATGCGAAATGTTAATGACCCTTAATAAGACTAGAAATAACCATATTCCCTTGAAATTAACAGCAAAAAATTGTCACATCATTACCCGAGAGCTATGTTTAGTGCAATCGTGACCTAGTTTACAGAGACTTGGGATTAAAAAAAAGTCAATCTATGTTCTATGAATGCATGATATTTTCTTAGGTTGTCTTTGTTTCATATATTTCAAGAAAGGTAGGCTTTTCACAGTTTTGTCTATGGAGAATCTATACGAGCTGCTTGATGTGAGTGAAATCATTGTCAACAATTGGGTGTGATTTCCTTCATAAATGCGATCTATCTTAGCATATTACATTCCTCTTAGTGGTCTGATGTGATGCACTGCATCCCCTAAGTTGCGAATATTTTATTCTTTGATTGGTCCTCTCTTGGAGACATTAGACACAATTTTCCCTAAGTTAAGACCTCGCATGAACTAAGCAAGACTCATTTGAACATTCTTTTTCATGTTGCATTTTGCATTTACATGGCCACCTTGCATAATGCAACTTGCATGCCTATGGTGCCATTGCATTTGTTCATGAATCCTAAGCATACAAAGCTTTTCTTGTCTCATGAAGCACGAAATGGCATTTTTCTTTGTGGCACCTTATTAAATTTATCAGGAGGTATAACTTTAGTATGGTTGAGTGGGAATCCCATTCTGAGGCATGACTTTTCCCCATAACCACCTTGTGGATTTCTCACCGATCAACAACCAAAAAGTTTTATGGACCAGGTAGAGTATGTTAATGGATTCTCACCACTGAACCAACCAAATTTTTGGCCCCGAGTGAGTATATTTGGGGCCTTCTCACTTGATGAACAACCAGTGGTTTTATGATATTGCTCCGAGGATTCAGGTGTAGTTTGAGTCAAACTCATTGACCCATGTTTCATGAGTAGTGGTTCAACAAGAACCCCATCTCTCGCGCCATTCCTTCGAGAGTCGGACTACTTAGCACTCGGCCATCTAGGTGATGCTCCTGGTCGAAGCGAGACAAATAAAGGTGCCATCCTAGTCTTTGCTCGACTCAAGCGGCGTAACCCGGGGAGTTTTTCTCCAAGCCAAAACGATTGTTACCCCATTGCAAAACCTTCAGCAAGTGTTGTGCCTTATGAACCATTCATAATAGAGCCCCTTTAGCTCATCAATTGATAAGTGGGAGGTATTTTTCCACAGCGTGTCAAATTATGATATTGCTATCAGGATTCAACCGTGTAGTTTCGAGTCAAACTCATTGACCCATGTTTCATGAGTAGTGGTTCAGCAAGAACCCATCTCTCATGATATCGAATGGTCCACTTAGCACTCATTGCATCTAGGTGATGCTCACAGAGGTGAAGCATTGGTCTGTCCCGGGAGGTCACCCATCCCAGTACTGCTCCAGCTCAAGCGCGCTTAACCGGGGAGTTTTCTCCAAGGTTAAGCTTCGCTTAGTTTAAACTGCAAAACCCGGCAAGTGTTGGTGCCTTATGAACCATTCATAATGGCTGAGCCGCTGGCTCATCGATTGGTCGAAGTAGGAGGTATTTTTCCGCGGCATGTCAAATTATGATATTGCTATCAGTATTCAACCGTGTAGTTTCGAGTCAAACTCATTGACCCATGTTTCATGAGCAGTGGTTCAACAAGAACCCATCTCTCATGATAATGAATGGTCCACTTAGCACTGATTGCATCCTGCGGTGGTATCGCAGTGAAACAACGATTAAAGATCGGGAGGTCCTTACATCCGATCTTGCGCTCGGCTCAAAGCGGCGTAACCGAGTTTTCTCAAGGTTAGAAAGCCCATAACTGGATGATACCGATTGCCAAAACCCAACCGGCCAAGTGTTGTGCCTTATGAAGACCATTCAGCGGAGCCCTTTTAGCTCATCAATTGATAAGTAGGAGGTATTTTTCCCGGCATCATCAAATTATGATGTGCTATGAGGTTAACCCGTCAGCCAGTTTGGAGTCAAACTCATTGACCCTGTTTCATGATGGTTGTTCAGCAAGAACCCATCTCTCATGATATCGAATGGTCCACTTAGCACTCATTGCATCTAGGTGTTGATGTCACGAGAGGTGAAGCAGCGAGGTCCGTCGGGAGGTCAACCATTAGTTTTGTCACTCTAGAGTGAGTATGACAAGTCTAGATCTAATCCACAACGGGCTGGACAAATGATTGAAGCTTGATCGGACTTTCCTTCATTCTTTTTTCATCATTTTCATGTGTGTTCCTTTGTGCTTATGATTGGTTTGTCATGGGATCTTCATCCTGGGGGCTTGATCATCCCTCTTGATTGTTGTTGTCTCATCTTACCAAGCATTAGTGCATTCAAATCTCTCCTAAGATGCATTGCTCTACTTTAGTGTGAGTTTGAAGAAAGTTCATCCTCTCACTAAAGTGGGGGCTAACTGTGGACACAGAAAAAGTAACCCTTTTACTTTTTCTTGTTTTTTCCCTCCTTGTGCTTATTTGTCTTGATTCCACCTTGATTTAATGTTGTAATGTGACCCACACATTCACATTAGGTCTTGAATCTTTATGAATCATTAAGACTTTATGATGTCCTATAAAAGTGTTGTGATACATTTTCACACTTTTCTAGACTCTTCTTATTATAATTCACCTATATACCCTCTTTTTATCACTTACCAAGTCTTATTCTAAAGTGTTGTAAAGTCTTGTAACAAACTTTCATGATTTTTTATTCTTATCATCAACAAATACACCTTTCTTATGCTTTATTTGGCCCCTTTATGCAGTTGTAGACCTTAATTAAGTGTATTTTTTAATACAAACCTAACAAAAATCATTTAATACAATATAATTTCCAACACTCATTCACATGCCTTGAGTGGGACCCATTCGCCACTAGGGGCGTATGAGTCCCTCTTGGCATAAAAATCAAAATTAATTCAAAATACTGGCGGTTTTTTATTCCTCAAGACCTAAGGTCGGCCTATGATGTTGTATTTTTGGGAAATTAGGGCATAATTATGTATAAATACATGATTTTCTATTCATTTTAACCCCCATTCACCCATTCATTCATGCATTCAATCCATCTAAGCATCATAACATCATTCAATCAAGCAGTTATCAAGCATCTTGGAGCAACCATTGACATATCTTTAGACTTCATCATCAAGGGTTTGGTAAGTTTATGACATTTCATGTTCTTTATTTATCATTCTCTTCTTATTCCATTTCATTATCAAGGGTTTAATTACCAAAGTGGGGTTTGACCAAGGCAAACCCCTATACTCTAACCCTTAACCCTTTTTCCCCTCTTTGCATGTGTGTTTGTAGGTCTTGTAGGAAGATTTTTCAAGGAGAAAGGTGTTAAAAAGGTGTTGCAAATTCATCAAAGTCATCAAAGTCAACATAACCCTATTTGGAGCTTGGAGATCACTTTCCTGTCAGATTTTCTAGATTCAGATTTGGCAAGTTGTAAGGCAGAAAATTGTAGACCAGGATCCACATATTTGACCTTTGACTTTTTAGAAATTTGTAGGTGGAATGATTCACCATTAGTGGTGAATGAGTCCCACAGTCAGGCAAGAAAAGGTTTTTTCTAAAGTTTTGTGTTCCCGACAACCCGAAACTTGTTCTGGCAGAGTTACCAGAAATAGGACTAATTCTCCATCTATGGTGAATGAGTCCTAGTGGGATTCAACAGTGAATTTTGTAGCATTCTAGAATCTTCCCAAATCTTCTTTCAATTTTTGAGTGCACCCCGATCAGTTTCATTCAATTATGTTTTCATTTGTTTATGTTTCTAGTTCATGTTTGCATACATCACTATGATTTCAAACACTTCATATTTCTTAATTTACATTCAATAATTGATCTATTTCATTAGTTTTATGCATTTAGATCATCTCATCTAGGCACATTACACCCACATCACATCAATCTTTGAATGTTTACATTGCATTTTGGCCCCAATATTATCTCCTTTTAGGTGAAAAACCCTAGAAGGATTACAAAACATTCGGGTTGCCAAAATCTTTGTTTACAAATGCTAATGCAAGGATCCAAGTCAAAACACAAGGAAATCATACTCTTTCAATGGGAAGGAAACTTTGGACCTACATGCCTTAACCTTTTTTCTCAAAAATCTTTGTCGAATATTGAGAAACATACCCCTTATCACTTCCACCTCTATAAGGAAGACATTAAAGGATATCCTTGAAGGCCAAAATTTGAAGGCATTTAAATTTTCTTCTAAGGCATGATCAGGGGTCAGGAGCTACTACATACCTTATGCAAACAACTTTGAGTAGGGAGTAAGAGGAAACAATGAAGGTTGAAGCCTAATAATTATCGAATCTTGAACCATTAAAATGACCAAGGGAATTTCACAAGGAACTCCAATGTCTGACACTTGATGATGTCACAAGAACCATTGATCAACGCACCAATGGGACACATGATCTAGTGGGAAAAGAGGCAGAAAATGGTGAGAAAACCAAAATGGAAAAAAGAAAATAAAAATAATGAGAGAATTTTAAAAGCAAGTAGAGAACCAAAAAGAAAAACACATGAACAAAAACACAAAGAAATAAAGTGAGCCCCTACGGCAATCCCATCAACCCCGATAAGAGGTAACCGACCAAGCCCCGGATGGAGAGAATTCCTGGAAGTCAAGGAAAAATTAACCCCTTTGGATGAGTATGGAGATGCGCCAGGAGGACAAGGGGGCGAAGGACTAAAGAATGAAGAAAATGACAAAATTGATGAACATAGAGACCAAGAGAACCACAATTCAAACAAGAGCCGAAGACAAACTACCACGAACAACATGAAGCCCGGAGAAGAGCACTACCGGATGATAAACCAATCTAGTGAATCAACCGTACACGCTCTCACACTAAAGCCTGGTAGATTTATCTAAGGAGAATAATGGTGCGAGAAGAGTTTAAAATATACCAGAAAAAAGACAAATGAAAAAAGGAATGAAGTTTTAGTTAATAACCCTTCATTTAACTTCATTAATGGTGCACTAGTGGGTTAGTGGCATTAACTCTCGATGGTGCTTATCATTTAATTCAAATTCTCATTCTATTTGGCTGATAAGATTTATTTGACATGCACACCAAATGACATGTACCATCATACTTTTCCAATGGAGCATCTGAGTAACTGGTAAAGTTGAAACATGGTGCCTAACGATGACCGGAAAGACACGAGGAAAAGTTGGGGGTCAGACTTAGCAAGGAAGGTATACCCTTCACTGGATGTCCAACACTCAACCTCTGAAAAGATAAACAGAGCAAAAGAAAAGAAACAAAGGAAAAAAAGGAAAAGAAAAAAGGAAAGGGGGGAAAAGACACAACACCAAAAAGACAAAAAAAGAGGGGTCCCCATTTATTTCCAAAAAGAAAAAAATGGGGCGTGAGTGTGGAGGCACAAAAAATAGCCACCAAAGAACAAAATTCTCATACAACACTCCCACATAAAAAAAATTCTAGCAGCTTAGACCCAAAGGTGTCACAAATTCAAAACTAAACAATGGAGTTTGCAAAGAAAAAGTTAGTCAATAAGCATGTTCGTCATTCACTCAATACATTCCCTAGTTATGAGAGTCTCTTAGTGCAATAGATTGAAAATGTTGACACTTACCTTAAATTTACACGCCCTCCTATCTCTCCTATTTGTGTGGATGATGTGATAGAAGAGAATACAAACATAGACAATCTTGATGATCATAGTTTCTCTTCTCCTAATACCTCTCCTACATGTGATGAAGGTATTTTGGTGTTAGAATATGCACTCATGGAGAATAATGACATTGTTGAAATCTCCTCTTATATTAACTCCCCTACATTGGAAGATATCATAGCACAAGAGAATGAAATCATAGAAACATTTTTAAACATCACCATACCTAATTTCCATTCTCCCTTTGCTTGTGAGAATGATTTAGTGGAAGAGAATGAGATTGTAAATGATGAGGATATGTTGGTGTTAGATGATCAAATATTTAAGGTCTATAAAAACCCTCTTTATGATCCTTCGCCTACCTATCCTATTTTGGAAGACATTAGGGAACAAAGGAATGAAATCATAAATGATCATGAAAATCGTACTTGTGCTTCTCTTGGTATCTCTCCTAGTTGTGAAGAAGATACCTTGATCAATGAAAGTCATGAGAATCTTATTTTTCTCTCTTCACCTAAGGAAACCCTTATTGAGCAAGACAATTCAACCATAGATCATTCCCCTACTTGTGATGAAGTCATTTTGGAAGAACCAATCATTGAATGTTGAGAACATTTGGTTTGTAGTTCTCCTAACAGCTCTCCTCCTAGGGAGAATATCATGGTGCAAGAAAATGACAACAATAGTAATGTAGCTTCCTTAAGTGATGGTAAAAAGGTTATTCTAGATATCCATTTATTAGAAATATATCAAACCAAGACCACTGAGGTTATGAATGTGCAATTTTCCATTAGATCCCTCTTGACTATTGGACCTCCTACATACCTCATGGGGCATCCTAAGAATCCTCTAATCTTTTACCCACCTTCACACAAACCACAAACTCAAAAAAAACCTGAACTTATCCTTTACCCACCTAAAATGAACACCATTTCTCATAGATATAACACTAGAAACAATCTACAACCAAGACAAACACCTTCAACATCCCTCCCATTGCATAATCCTATCTTACCTGGTCCTCCTCATTTTCCTTCGCATAGTGGGAAGGAGTATGATCTTGTTGAACAAATTAAGAATAATCCTACAAAGAAATCCCTATGGGACCTAATTCAGAATTCACCTAATTATCACGCTATGCTTCAAACAACCTTGCAACAAGTTTCTATCCCTTCTAACGTGCAACCAAATGACATAGCATCCCTAATTCAAGGAATAAATGTCAACATTATTTTCCACCAAAGTGAGCTCCCTCCTTTGGAGGTACCATGTCATTACCTTTTAATGAATAGGGTTCCTTCTACTCTTCATCATAAAATGAAGTATGTCTAAAACAACAAAGTGTACACATTGGATGTTGATAATGAGCCTTACAGTGTTTTACAACTCAAGAAAAATAAAGATAATCCTTTGAAGACATTCACACCAACTACACAAGTGGAACATGTGCAAAAAAAAGACAAAGAAAAACATATTGAGAAAATCACAAAACTATTAGAAGATGATTGGGGTTCCTTAGATTTCACACCAACATTCATGGGAGAATACAAGATCATAAACAAAGACTTTGGAAAGGGAAAAGAAAAAGTGGTAATATCAACACAAAATTCGGATGACCCTTCGAAAGCAGCCACCTCACCACCTTATAACAAAAGAAAACAAATTACACAACAAAATTTTATGAACTTAATTATAAGCAACCACCGAATCCAAAAGAAATGAAAAAAATTATGGAAAAGGTTATGAGCTTATGAAACAACTTGGGTATAGTGGAAATGGATGTGGTGCTAGAGAACAAGGTATTTGTAACCCTATAAAGCCTAACACGCAAGAAACAACTCATGGTCTTGGTTATTGTCCTTTGATAGAAATAAACAAACCTTCACTCAATATAAACACTATTACAAAGATTCCTCTAAGCCAACTTTAACATTAGTGCATCCTGAATTGATACACACTAGTGGTCTTGATTGTTATCCTTTGAAAGAAACAATGAAATATTTGCTTAATGTTAATGTCATCATGCAAAACACTAGTGATTTGAATTCATTAGATTTTACACCCTCCTGTAAAGGAGAGAAAAAAATCTCGCAATCTAATGAGTCTTGTGTAGGTATGGCACCATGTGCTAAGTAGGAGATATCTTTGTCGCAAAATAAAGGAACACCTTCTACCATTAATCAAGAGGGTATCTTGTCGAGAATCCTCAGATTGAGCAGTATCCCTTCCTCTAAGAACCGCGAGAAAGAGAGATTTTATTACTTCATTTTATTGCATAATCAACCAAGCTTGAAAACCAAACACCAACACAAAATCAAATAACTAGCACAACTTCCATAGGGTCAGCTCTATGGCTTTCCAATTCACAACTGAGCAACTGAAAGACCAATTCTTCAAAGACAACTGTAAGAACACCCACTGATCATCCATATAGCATCCATATTCCATCAAAAAGAAATTTCCAAGCTTACAAGTCAGATTCATTTGTCAAAACATAGAAAATCATTAAGTCACCGTGACCAAGGGCTAGTAGAATTAGCCCACTTTTACAAACAAAGTGTCTCTTAAATTTCTCTTCACCTTACCAACTCTTGGATAGTCACAAATTGTGGCACAAATCAAAATAATCTCTGTTCAAAACCTCCATACTACCCTTCTATACTGTTGTTCCATCAAACCCTCCTTTTCCTTCCTAAAACCTAGGGCTTATTGTAAATCCTATACCCATATCACTTGCAAACCCAAAACCACTTGAATCCTTCTAATTTCAACCTGCACATGCTCAACACACCTTAACATTTGACTGCTCTCATGTTTTGTACATACTTCCTTTGTAAACCACCTAATTTTCCACTCTTTTCACCCCTTCACCATAGGGTTTCTAACTTCCTCACACAACCAATCACTTACAGCCACTCAAAACTTCTAGATAGCATCAAATACATCTACCAAGGCATTCTTCTAGGGTTTCTACCCAGATTACATTCCCTATAGA